>MNCI01034583.1:408820-467581 GCA_015680685.1 Gnetum montanum | reverse complement strand
AAGCAAAATCGCAGCAGAAATACAAAGGTTCTGTTAAATTTTGACAATCGCTTACAGAAATAGCAACAACAATATTCAATCCTTTACTCTTCCTATAACACCCATTGCCTCAATCGGATAGATTGCCCGAGATAGCATCATTCTCTCAGGGTAGCAGATCCATGGCCAGAAGAAAACATAAGGCCAGCATGAAAAATCAAGGATCCAAACGTTGAAGCACTCATTCTAATTGGGCTAAAGGGGCACCATAAATCGAGGTTCCAGATCTCACTAGATCTACTAATATCATAAAAATATGCAGACAAAAATTGTAGAAACCTCGAAATGCATAGACAAAATCGTAGAAATTTGCAAACAGAAACAATGCAGTAAAACCCAGAAAACCAAAACTAAGCATCAAGGCAGAGATCTATCCTGGCTCCGATACCAAATGTGAGAAATCTTACGTGCATCAAAAATCGGATTGCACAAGCGGAAGCATGTAAAAACAGATCTCTTAATCTACAAATGTGCATGAAACAAAAATGCACAAATCAATTTTGAAAAATAGATCGAACTGACCTCCAGCCATTGATGCCATTGATGCCTGAATGTTCCGGATCTTCTTTCACACGGGCGCTCTGCGGTGATGGTGTATGCAGACTGTAAGCGACTGTGAAAGGGACCTGAACTGCTACACTGCAATTGATTCCCCGTGCCTTGTTCTCCCATCAAGAACCCAAAAGGCCTCGGAATCAGTTACCATTTATTAGAAAAATATGAGACCATTACAAGATAACAATGAATAGATTTCAACGGATGGATTGCAATGAGTTGTCACCATATGTTGCAATCGATGATAATCGTTTCCACACGTTGCTTGCTAAGGATAACAGCGTAAGCTGTCAATGGATAGCAACGAAAACTGTCATGTTGCTGTCCAAAGCTATCACATTGTTACAGTCAATTCTTTTGTTATTTAAAAAATAATATCAATTACTCTTATTGTAGGTTAGAGTTACTGTGCACAATGCAAAGTCAATTCTGGCCAGACAAAAAGTATTGACTTTCTTATTTGCAATGGTTTTGCAAGATTTCTTCAATCTTCATCATTTATTATAGAGGATCTCAAAGTAATTCTTGCATTGATTTGCTTTTATGTTATTATGAATATATTGAATTTACGAAGGAGTTAAAAGTTGGAGAAGCTTTAGTAATCAATTTTTTTTTAGGATAATAAAAAATAAGAATAAAAAATAATTTCAGCACAAAGCCACACTAGAAGTCAAGGAAAATATATGGATGCAGCATATAACAAATGGACTCTTGAAAAAACAACATGAGGAGTTTGAACAAATTGTGCATTCACAACAACATAGTGTTGATGCATAAATTTTGGTTGCACCAACACTTCGGAAAAACTCATTTAAAGAGACTACTACCTAGGGTGCTTCTTGTATGAGTACAGAAACCTAGGAATAGTCTCTGCTGGAGAGAGCTACGTAGTTTTTTGAAGATAGTAAAAAAAATCGAGAATCTTAATTGGAATGAGTTTCTCGAATTCAAGAATACAAAAGGTAACCAAAATAAATTTGCCCTGCTTTCCAGTTGCTACCATCATTCACTGCCAATCTATTGTAGATGTTGCTGCAGCCAACACTACTTGTAGCTACTGGATGAGGGGGAGAGATAGAGAGAAGAGGCTAGATGAAGGGGCCTACTGATGCATCTTTGATGCATAGACAAAACGTGCCCTGTCGCTAGCATGAGAGAGGGAAATTTGTCCCTGTTTGGAGAACCCTACTATAGATGTACTACCAGCCAAAAATAGAATAGAACTATAGAACCCATGCCTGCAACTGTTGCTGTCTATTGCTACAACACCATAGCAAAGAGAGAGAAAGAATAAGCTGCCAAATTTTGCTATCAGGTGGTTGGTAGACGCATTATTGACTCCAATCCTATGTTTGCCGTTATCAAGGGTCTACCATGAAAAGGGAAAAGAAAATTACTGCCTTTTGGTTTCTTGCTGAGATTGTTGATCATCATCCACATAGCGCTACCATTGCTAACTATCATTGGTTTGTTGCTAAAAATAAAGAAATTGGACTGTAGAACCTACTTGATGTGCCCACTATTTGCGCTTGTCAACTACACCATTATTGCTCTGAGAAAAGCAAGAGAAGAGAGAGCAAAAACCACCCTCCATTGGTTTCTCAACCCTTGGAGACCACCCTGCCCATCTACATGTGTCTCAATGGAAAGAGACGTAGCTATTTTAGAAGAGAGCTTGATTTGTTAAGGAGGCCTTTGCTCCCCCCTCTCCTAATGTCGTCTTCATTCTCTGCTTTATAACCACCTGCTAGTGATGTTTCACCTCCCTGCATGTTGATCCACCTTCCCGCACATTGGTTCACCTTCCTGCACGTCTATCCACCTTTCCATATGTCGGTCCACCTTCCTACACATTAACATTGCTTGGTGAATGGTATATGCTTTTACAAGATAGTTTTGTTGATCATGGCCCCATGTGATAGCATGGGCGAGGTTCACAATAGCACTTAGCCCCCAAACAACAAATTGCATGCAAGTGTAAGGAGCAACAAAAATCACGAAATCTTAAAAGGAAAACAAGAAAATAAGAAAAATTTCAAAAAAATAAATATAAAATTAAATAATAAAACCACCTCACCCAAGTTAAGACAAGTAAAGACCACCAAAATCAGAAATTCAAAAATGGAACTAGGAAATGAGTGTTATAAAAAAAAGATTTTGATAACAACAATTTTGAAAAAATGGGAATGATTAAAAAGTGGCAAAAATAAAGGGTTTTTTAAAAAATTCAATAGGTTCCAAGATAGGATTAGAAAATAAAATACCCACAAGAAAATGACAAGAAGAGCTGATAAACAAAAGGTGGGAGAAAAGCCCTCCTTCTAGCACCAAAAAAAGGTGTTGATGCATAAATTTTGGTCACACCAACACTTGGGGAAAAATTTGTTTGAGGAGGTTATTACCTAAAATGCCTCTCATATGGGCACAAAAACTTGAAAATAGTCTCAACTGTAGAGAGTTATGCTGCCTTTTGAAAATAGTAAAAAAATGGGAATTTTAATTAGAATAAGTGTTTCGAATTCAAGAATACAAAAGTTTACTAAAATAAAATTTCCTTGCTTCTTGGCTACTACTGTCATTCGTTGTTGGTCTATTGTAGATGCTACCATAGCCAACACTACCTATAGCTGTTGGATGAGGGAGAGAGAGAGAGAAGGCTGGATGAAGGGGCTCGTTGATGCATCTCTGATGCATAGATAAAGTGTGCCTTGTCGCTAACATGAGAGAGGAAAATTTATCCTGTTTGAAGAACCCTATTGCGGATGTACCACCCACCAAAAAATAGAACGAAACTATAGAACCCATGTCTCCAACCACTATTGTCTACTGCTACAACACTACAACACAAAGAGAGAGAGAATAAGCCATCAAATCCTGCTATCACATGGTTGGTAAACACATTGCTGTCTCCAATCCTATGTCTGCCATCATTAAGGGTCTACCGCAAAAAGGGAAAAGAAAACCACAACCTCTTGGTTTCCTACTGAGATTGTTGATTGTTATCCACGTAGCTTTGCCACTGCTAATTATCGTAGACCCATTACCAAGAATAAAAAAACAAGACTGCAAAACCCACTTATCATGCCTGTCGTTCATGCTCATTAGTTGCACCACTATCGCCCCAAGAAAAATAGGAGAAGAGAGAGAAAAAACCACTTATCTATTGGTTTCTCAGCACCTAGAGACCCCCCCCCCCATCCATCTATGTGTGCGTCAATGAAGAGAGACACAGGTGTTCGGAAAGAGAGCTTGATTTGTTAAAAAGGCCCTCACTCTTCCCCTCTCCTAACGTCATCTTCGTTCTATGCTTTATAGCTACTTACTAGTGACGTTTCACCTTTCCACATATTGGTTCATCTTCTTGCACGTTGGTCCACCTTCCTACACATCGGTGCACCTTGCACCTTCCCGCACGTTAACATTGCTTGGTAAAATAGTATATGATTTTATAGAATAGTTTTGTTGATCATGGCCCTGTGCGATAGCATGGACAAGGTTGGCCACAACATGTGGTAGTTAGAAGACTTGGTTTTGATCAAGATTATTTCCAACCTAGATATAAGAGTCACAAAGTTTAGTTAAGAGATATAAATGCTTGATCAAAACTAAGAGATAAAAGTTTACTAAGGAGCAGTAAGAATATTTTGCTTAGACCATTAGAAAGGAGCCTAGAAAGTTTTGATAACGTTTTTGTCACAAAGCCTCTTCATCATTTAATTTTTCTTTTTCAAGATATTTTCTCATTTTATGATAAATTTTCATAGGAGGAGATGATAATTCTGCTCCTATTGTATAACATGCACCTCTCCAATTTACTCTTGTGACTTTAAAAACTCACTATCTAGAAAAGCTATAGATATTATATGAAGAATTATTAAACTGGGTAGAACCCACTATTCATAGAGAAATTTGGTACAGATTAAATTCAATAATGGATCAAGGATTAAGTCAACATTGAAAAACTAGAAAAGCTATCTTGTTATATAAAAGGGGGATAAATATAATTTGAACAATTCTTGCATGATCCTTGTAAGTAATATTTTTGTTAAGTTATTCAGAAATATGCTAGAAAAGATATAATTTTTAGGCTAAAATTAACTAGGTCAAGTCAAGGTGTCAAGGAGGTTTTAGATGAAAGGTAAGATATTTAGGAAAGTTGCAATAAAAAAATTGGAAAGAACATTTTGGGTGAAACAAAAAAGAAAAATACATTTGAAAGGAGATATTGTAGTGGAGAGATGTCATGTAACATGCTATCTAAAATAAGAAAAGATGATTTAAGGAATGACAACAAAGTAGAAGCAAAGAAAATAGGTAGATATACAAAATGGAAAAATAGGAGGTAATAGTAGCAATAATCAAAACCAAACATAATTCCTTGGACAAATTCTATTTGAAATTAGGAGCAAATAAAACATAAAAATCAATTTATAATTTAAAAAATAAAAAATAAGAAATGTAATAACACTGATCATGTCAAATGCATCAAGATTAAGATGAATGAATTATAATAAAAGATACTGAAATTTTGGATAGGTAGAAAATTTACTTTTAAGAATTATTAAATGAAAATTTTTTAAGAGAAGACAACCAAGAAAAAGAGCCAAACTTTGGTTTAGTTAATGAATTTTCCTTCTTTTAAGTGAAGACAACCTTATCAAATATGAAAAGTGGAAAAGCTACTAGACTAGATAATGTTTCTATAGAAGCTTGAAAAATACTAAAAAATATAGAAGTTTCTTGGTTGACATAATTATTTAACAAAATTTTAAAAAATGGAGAAATGACCAACAATTAGAGAAAAAGCATTATTGTCCCCATTTATAAAAATAAAGGAGATTTGCAAAATTGTACAAACTATAGAGTGATCAAGCTAATAAGCCATATTGTAAAGCTTTGAGAGAGAGTCATAGAGAAACATCTCAAATTGGAATCAATAGTATTAGAAAATCAATTTGGACTTATGTTAGGAAGATCTACTATAGAGGCTATTTTCTTAGTATGATAATTAATGAAGAAATTCAAAAAACATAAAGAAAATCTACATATGATCTTCATTGACTTGGAAAATGCATATGATAAAATGCTTAGAGATATTATTTGGTAGATCTTGTAGAGGAAAAACATCTCTCATAGATATATTAAAGTGATTCAAGACATGTAAGAAATAGCTACCACTAAAATTAGAACATGTGGAACAACATATGATTTTTTAGTCATAGTAGGTGTCTAGCAAGGGTATATGCTTAGCTTGTACTTATTTGTCATTATTATGGATGAATTAATAAAGGAAATACAAGATGAAATCTCTTGGTGTATACTATTTGCATATGATATTGTGTTGGTATATATAAGTTTAGAAAATACTACTTCTAAAATGGAGAAGTGGATACAAGCTCTAAAATCAAAAGGCTTAAAAATTAGTAAAAGTAAGACAAAATACATGGAATACAATATCAATAACAACATAAACAGTGGTAAAATAAAATAAATAATTAAAGGCTAAAAAGCCCCTCACTACAAACATTTTTACTACCTAAAATCAATACTCCAATCAAATAGTAAAATTGATAAAGATATAAGAAATAAAATTGAGTTATGATGGTCAAAGTGAAGATAGGCTAGTGGTATTCTATGTGATAAAAAATACTATGTAATCAAACGTACTATCTTATATGGTGCTAAATGTTAGGCAACACAACAAAGGTACTGATGAGCAGTGGAGTATTCCAACACCCAACCATACAAGATACAAGTATTCATGCATAGCCCGATCATAATCCATGGATGAGGCAATGTGATTATGCTAGTAATTGGTTCAAGTTTGAGATCATTGTCTTCCCACGTGGAGCTAATATAATCTATGCATATGGTTTAGCTCTTATTGAGTTGTATGATAAGTGATGTTGTGTTCGCCATTTCTCCTAGCTACGATAGTGAAGTATGAAAATAGTGCTAAGCTTAAGGAAAAATAGTAAATAATCTACTCTAGCCTAGAGTGATGAGTATATGTTTATAGCTTGTCGTACATGCCTTAGGCTCATGTAACCATTACCTAAATTACCAAGTGAGTTCACTATTGAATGAATCAAGTGAAACCACTACTAGGTTATGAAATGATTACACTTAGATGCTCAAAACTAGTCGTACTAATTCCACTTTACTAATGAACAAAGAAAGTAAAGTACTTAAAAATGTAATTGATTAGACTAGAAAAATAGTAAGAATTATGCTAGGTAAAATAGTAAAGCTAAGTGGATGCTACAATGATGGAAAGAAATCTCAATCTTTATTTTCTTCATGAACTATCTACACTTCACTCAAATAAAGATTTCAAACAACTACTCAACATCACATTGCAAGCATTCACTCTATCGTTAAGCTACAAAAATAAATTGCAAGAGTCTACCTAAGGTTGGAATGAAAAGTTGTTTAGCCATGCACCTAAGTGTCTTATTTATAGGTAGGCACATGTGGAGTGATATTGAATATTTGACATTGAAGCTTGTGCTCCAATATCAAGGATTCAATATTAAATGCTTGATATCGTAGTCATTGAATATTGTGATTTATCGTACCCCCACAACTAACTAAAAACTTTTCCTTGAGTTAAAAAAATGAAGATAGAGTTCCTTACAAAATTGGGAGGTAGATTTACATGACATTGAATAGTATATACATGACTCTCAAATGCATAGTGGTGTTTTACAAAAAATTTACACAAGACATGACATGATAATTTTGATAAAAAACAAAATTTGATGAAGCTCAATGTAGTCTAGGTAGTTCCTGGTGGTGGTGGCTCCTCCATCGATTCCCCTTGTTGCTAGGCTTCTAGAACTTGTATCGATTCAAGAGTGCCTACAGATTTTCCTCCTCCATTTGTGGATCATGTATCATCTATGCTTGTTGTGAAATGTGTGATGGAACAAGTACATCCCATGGGCACAGCAGTTGTGGAAATATTTAATTAGCCTTAACATACTAGGCTACAAACTACCTCCTCTCCTCTTCAAATGTTCTAGCCTTCTCACATAATTCATGATAATCAGACAACCTTCTGGATATGTTCGCTACAATGTCTTTTTGCCCTTGGTAGCTAACATTGACTACTTCTAATTTAGATTTTTCCACCTAAAGTTTTTATAAAGCATCTTTCTAATCTACAAACCCTTTTTTGTACAAGGTGTATGTGGCTACTACTTATTATTCTAGTTTGTTTCTAGGCCTTCTTATTGTTAACATAACCAAGTTAGTGTAACAGAGGTTAGCTAACCCCATATACTCTTTCATGTTCTCAATTTGTAGATCCTTGTTCTTTGCTTCCACTTGGTGAACATGGGCATAGTTGTCCAAGATGGGTTGCCAATCAAGATTTTTTGCTAAAATGGAACTGATTTTGGCTTTGGCCATTTGGATCTCTTTCTTATTGATATGCTTGTACATTTTGACCTCATCACAGAAGTGTTGTTTAAACCCTTCATGTTTCTTTACCTCGTTTTGCTATGTTCTCATTTTGTTAGCTAATTTTTGACAGATGGCGCGTACCTTCTACATAGAGAGGGTTCTATTTTCTCATATGAGGTGGCTCATGTCTTAGTTGATCCTCACCAATTATTCTCTTAACTAGTGAATACTTTCTTCTAAGATATTTTTCTATTTTTCTACAGTGGGCAACTTCATATTATCGGTAGCAAGCTATTTATTCTATTTTTGGACTATGGTGAGTGCCTTAGCATGTGCATACGTTTGTGCTTCCACTATAGAGCATTCCACATCACTTTCTCCTTTTCCATTTCCATTTGTTTATTCTACTTGATCTAATAGTTTATTTTTTATGTCTTGAACTACTCTATCTGGTCAATGTAATGAATTGTGTGGGATCTCCACATTCAGCTCTTAGGGCTATGAACTCTTCTTGGAGTTTGTGGATTTCTACTTCTACATGCTCTACCTTGGTCTCTACCATGACCAATTTTCCTTTAGTAGTGATTAGCTCTAACTATACTATAGTGACATCACTTGGGATGTTGAAGAGTGTTGTCATGACTTGTCCAATTTGTAGTAATTGATTAAGCACATCTTCATGATTAGTAGGAGTCATTGAGGTTCCAGCTAACATTTGAGCATCTCTAACTCTAGTTAGATCTATCGGTGGCACAAAAAGTACATTAAAAGACTCTTTGATGTGATTGGTGATCACCTCTATTGCTCCCACTACATCTTAGTGCTACATTACCATAACTATGGCTTCTTCTTCAGTCTCTAGCACCACTTGGAATAATGCAACATTCCCAAAGATCTATAGTGACCATTGGGCCTCTCCTCCTAAATGCAATGAAATTCATCCACTTCTAGGATCTGTTGAAACTATGGGTTGTATGGTATTGTTGATAACTCTATAAAGGTTGTCCTCCTTCCTTATTCCCTAGCTAATGGTTTTTATAATTTTTTGCAGATGATTCATTAATGGCCTAGAATCTTGGGATGATGAAAGTGGAACTTGCTACTACTGTTGCTATTATTATTATTACTCCTATCGTTTCTCTTTCTCTTGTTCTTGTTACCCTTCATCCCAATCCTTCCTAGGTGGTGTTGGTTTGAGCAATTTAGAATATGAAGCATTCTAGGCTCTCTTGGAAATGTCATTGATGTATCCTAAAATTCTAGCTCACTTGCACATCTTCTTGATAAGGTAAGGAAACGGAAGTGTTGTCTTTCCTACCTTATTTTCTTCAAACTACCTTTAAATCTCCAAAAATTAGAGTTGTGCAATATTGACATTGTATTTCCCCATTAAGATTGCACTTCACCTAGCCACATAAATGGACAACCTATTCAGTCCTTTGGTCGAGAAAAAATGATAAGTGCCAATTTTGAAAAAGATTTGCTCCTCCAAAGTTAAATCACTATATCCCTTATCTTCCTTTTCATATGTTTGTTTTAGCCATAATTTTCTAGTTTTAGCATTTGATCTTGTGGACAAATGTGCTATTTTCAATCCTTCATTTGATATGTTTAAAGCTTCTACTATCGCTTTGACTAAGTATGAGATTGAGACTCCTCCAATGTTGAACATGGTGCCCTCTTCCTTTTTGTGCCAGAACTAATATATGTTCCCATGGTACCATTTGCCACTATTAGATAGGATAGGCCATAGTGGTAATGCCTTAAGCTATGTATTTACTTATTTTGGAGTAAATTCCATGAATGGCCCAAAGTTCATCTCCACAATGACTGTGGTTAGAATTGACCTCTCTTGAATAGCTTGGAGGCAGTCTTGTGACAACGTGAGGTGTTGTCCTTGCACTTGTGGTTCCTATGCCTCTCCTTGGGCCAATTATCCTATAGTAGGAGTTTCTTGATGGATATTGAATGATTGGTTCTTGTCCTTCGGTTCAACCTCTACCTTGGCCTCTTAGTTGTTTGCTTATGCCTTGTGAGGGTCCTCCTTGTGCACCTCTCTTTGGGGCCATTTGCAAGATTTAGAATTGCTAAGGTATTCTCATATATTCTTAACAATTCCATACCTTAGTCATACCCTTATTTACATTTAGTTCTTAGTTTATTATGATTGCAAAGTTAGAAAAATTTTAGAAAGTTACCTCATAAGTGTTGATTTTCTTATAAATCTTCAGAATTGTCTATTTTGTTCATATTCGTGGCTTGTAATGATGGTTATGGTTCCTTAAGAGAATTATTTAGATGCTTCTAGTGTTAATATGATTGATTTTCATTGAAAATTTCAATTTTCTCTTCATACTTACCTTTATACCTTTCGGATGTAAGCAATTTTCAAAAAAATGGCTCATATTTTTCTCACTAGTGCCCCCTCCCCCTACGACTAATATGAGCACTTTGGGATTAGACTGGTTTGAAATTCATAAAAATTGAAGTGATAACATGCAAGATATGGCTTGGGAAAGGGAGGTTAGAGGTTAGATCAAAGAAGAAAAATGGAAAAATTCTCTTGGTTGCAAATGTTAGAAAAGAAAAATTTTTGCTAACTTCTCATGTATTTATACTTTTTGTTTGACCTTATATCAGGGATTCGACATTGGGGATATGATATCAAGGAATAAAATTTTTTTTCTAAGGGTAAAAATGATTCTCTTTGAAAATCTGGAAGGCTTAGAGCATATTTAGAGGGTCTTGGATGATAGATGATGCATGTGTCTTCAAAAACATGGCACGAATAGTATGTAAAGTAGAAAACTTGGGCAATGAAAGTTCATAATATGGAGAAGAAGGGTAATGAATCCATGTTGTTAGAATGGATAGTATAAATGATATGGGAAGTTTTTATTGATGTGGAAATGCTTAAGATGATGTGGAATCTCTTGGCAAGTATAAAGTACAATATTTATTCAAGTGGATCCTCCCCAAAGCAAGCTCTAGCCCTTAATGCCCTTGTATAACCATGCCTAAAAGTGTCCTTAGGAACTTAAGGAGTTGAATGTAATGCACACTTGTTTAGCAAAACACACATGTTAGTACCACCGAATTAGAAAAATTACACTATCTTATACAAAACCATAAGTTATGAATATTCAAATAGTGAGATGAGAGGGACTTAGAAGGGATTGTAGAAATTGGGACATGAGGTATTTTACCATAGGCATAATACTTATTTTACTCTTACTCCCATTTTTCATTAGATCTACAAGGATATAATACAATCTTAGTAACATGATAGAACTCACAAAAGTAATCTAAGAGAGTCCACAAATCCACTTGATGTCACACCCTTTACATCCTATGTGGTTCTTCACTTCTTGATCTAGGCATAATGATCACAAGTTTATTCTTAGTTGTATGATGGAAAAGAATATTATTATGGCCATGGTAAAAACCTCTTATTAATGAAATGGATGGTGTGGGCTTACTATGTGAATAATCTATCCCTTATGACTTAATAACATAGAGAAATCTTCACCTTATTGTACTACATCTTGTCTTTATTCATAATGTGTCTTATTAATAATCAAAAATTATGTATGAAAAACATAATACAAAAAGGTGTAAAGAATGAATAATATTACAAAAGCAAAAATGTTATAGAATTAAAAAATGTTAAAGAATATCAAAGTGAAAGAAGATGTCAAAAATTGTGAAAGATATAAGAAGATGTCAAAAAATGTAAAAGATATAAAAGAATAGGAAATATTGTATCAAGAAATAGGAAAACTAAAAAGAATTGTAAAACAAAAAATTGGAAAAGCATTTATTATTTTTGGAATCAAGGTAAAGTCTCTCTCCCATGACTAAACTCATGGACGAGTATTCAAAAAATGCTCCCTAGGCCTCCTAGATCATACACTCGAAGTGGTTCACTTACCATATTTATTGATTTTACTTTTTGGTTATTATCTCATGTGATCTTGATGGTGGTTGAGTTTTGATTGTCTAAATGCTTATTTTCTTTCCATTTTGATGTATGATTATGAGTTAGTCTTTTTGTTTTTGGGTTTTCAATTAGAGTCATTTTCCTAGAATGGGAATTAATAAATAAGTTAGATTGTTCCATGCATATTCTGGATGGTTTAAGGTTTTCAATTATTGGCCACATGGTGTCTTTTGATTTGGTGGCCCTTGATCTTTCTTTTACACACACTTATTTTTCACTATTGTTGTGGACTAGTATAGTAACTGTGTTGATGTTTTGAATGATCAATCCACAACTGCACCCTTTTCTTTCAACAGCAATGCATGCAATTCACTACATGTGTATGGCTCCGTGCTTATCCTTCTTAGAGATCTTAATAGATAGATCTCTCATACTTAGGTTAGCATCAATTGTGCTAAGCCATTCTCTCCCCATGATAATTGGAAATTTCTTATTTTTATTTTTCACATCGATTACAAGAAAATCTATAGGATAAGATCACCCATTAATAGTGGTCACCATGTCCTCATCTATCCCAAGGGAATGGCAATAGATTGATTTGCAAGCTCTAACCTGATATTACTCTCCTTTAATGGTGGGAGGTTCCATGCTTGATATGTTTTGTAACAGATCAAATTGATCTCAAAACTTGAGTTAGTAGAGCTTTGCATGGTAGATTTTCAACTACTTGTAAATAGATCAAAGGAACTCTTGGATCAATTCTCTTCTTAGGAAGTGACCTTACCTTAATCTAGTTTATGACTATTTTTGTAAGCATGATAGTTTGCATGTTTTTGTTGAAAAATGTCAAAAGCTTGTTGTTGGTAGGTGGAAAGACAAGATAATTTAATGGCTAATTCAATGTAACTAACCTATCGATCTCTAGCTAGTCCTAATATAAGTAGCCAATCCCACTTTTTGTACATGTCTTGAACCCATGTATTCATTGTTGGGTTACTAAGCACTATGCTACTAGTTGCACCAAGCTATAATGTTGCTAGGATTACCAAGTGAATACATGTTATGCTCAAAGCAATCATACTTATGTGTATAATCTATCTGGCTTATCTTGCTTAATTACTTTGTTAGCTTAATTACTAGAAAACATTTAATGAATTAATTAATTAAAAACATTGAATGCATAAATAAAATATTTAATCTATCTAGAGTATTGCAAGGTTTATCAGAAGGCTCATCTTTATTACCACACACACTATTGTGCTCAGGTACAATAATGTTTGAATAAAGATCCATATCGTCAATGACTCCTACTATGGGCACTCAAGAGAAATATTCTGACTCTCAAATAAACAAACTGCAAGAGCTTCACTACTACTAAAATCATGTTGCCATAAATGTGGTTGGTAGACACATATTTATAGGAAAAAAGTAGACACTGTGTCGATGAGGCCTTGTTGATGCATGATACGATGCGTCGACGAGGCCTTGTCGATGAGGCCATGTCGACAAGGCCTTGTCGACGTAGCCAAGAAATGCAACTCATCATACCCCCATGATTGAATGAAAACTCGTCTTACCGTGTGCTTCACAAGTATTCAAAACTCGTCCTATCATCTAGTAGTCAACATTGCTAGGTTCGCATAGCAAAGATTGGCCAACTCCATGTATTCTATCATCTCTTCTATCTACAACTCCTTTAGTTAGATCTCTAGTTTGTTGTAGGCATCAATCCCATCAATGATGGTTGCCAAACTTCTTTTCCTTGTTGAAGTTGCTAAAGAGCTCCATTTATTTTTTTCCTTTGCCATCTAGATGTGATTCTCATTTACTTCCTTTTGCAAGCCAACTTGGTCTCTATAGTGATTTTTAACTTTTTCAAATTTCAAAGCTTCATTTTTCCAAGCAGCAATATCAATAGTAGATTTTTGGTGTAAGGCACAAACTTCTTTCATCGAAAAATTTTAATTTTTTGTGGCCAATTTCCTTAATTCAATATTTACCCTAGCTAGCTACTCTTGTTGTTGATGAATGAATTCTTGCATTTGTTCTTTTTGGGCATCAACAATGCATAGGTGATGATTTTCTATAGTCAATGCTTTGTTCTTCTAGTGCATCTAAGCCAAGTTCTTTTGAACTGAATATGTCTTCACCTCTCTTACAAACTGGTTGAAGATGGCCATCATTGCTTCATCCTTAACTTTCTTGAGTTATTCTTGAAGTTGTTGGAAAAATTCTTCTTTGGTTATTGTTGGGCTAAGGAGTGCAAGATAAGCAAGACGAGCATGTGATTCAGCAACCTCCATGGCCAACCATTGATTTTGTGCTTGAATTGTTTTGAGTTTCTCCTCTAAGATGATGCATTTGTTCCTTGCTTCCAACAACTTTGATTGGGTTGCAATGATGTTATCCAAAAAATCAAAGATATCTAGAATTAGTTGCTTGATCCCCACCGGTCGATCCAATAATTCTTCATGTTGGGTTGCATTCAATTTTTTACTAACCATGCCTATGGATGTCTGTACATCTCAAAGTGCATATATGTTTGGTATAGATGTTGCAGGTGCATTAAGTGCTTTGATGATGTGGTCAGCAACTACTTTAGTCATAGTCTCTTGCCCTTGGTGCTACATCACCAATACAATGGTCCCTTTACCTTCCTCAAAATGCATTGAAAAGGAGGTGACATTCCTAGAGATTTTTGGGAATAAATGGTATTGTGATAGCTACACTGTTACCTCTCAAGCATTAGGATTAGACCTCATGGGTAACTACATTCGTTGGATAGAGAACATTGGTCCACCCCTTTCCATCTAGCTGATTATTTAAGCCACCTCATTAAGATGACTCATTGCTAGTTGATACATAGATGTATCTGCACTACTCATCCCTACATGCTACTCTTGCTCATGCAAGAGCTACTCTCAAATTTTGTGTAAGTGCTTAATGGCTACATGGGCCTTTGACATTGTTTCTTGAGTAGGTAATGAAGGTGGTAGTTGTTCCTCTTCTTTAGTTGCAGTAGGTGTCTTTTCTTTCATGATTTCAGACCATGAAGCCAAAGGAGCATCTCTAATTGTGTCATTGGCATAGTGGATGATTCCTGCTCTTCTACAGAGTTTTCGAATGAGTCATGGAAAGAGCAAGGTTTTCCTTCCACATTCATTTTCCTTGAAATACTTTTCAATCTCTAAATAGACTAGTTGTGGAAGGTTTATAGGAAATCTCCTACATAGAGTAGCACATGCTTGGGTGGAAAAGGTGGTCACCTTGCTAAGCCTCACCATTGGATTGAGGTGATAAGATGTAATTTCAAAGTAGATGCACTCTGTTGGTGTGAGCTCATCATACTCACGGTCGACCCCGTAAAACCATTGAGTCTACTCCTTTTTGGCCTCAAGATCATCTTGTGTTGATAGCTCTACCAATTTTGTTCCAATATTAGGCAACTCCACTGCCTACATGATATCCTCGACCAAGTAGGACACTTGAATATCCTTGATTTTTACTATGGACCTTGGCCTTCTATTGTTTTAGAAGAGATATGTCTCTTCCATGTACCATTCTCCACTAGATGTGATGACTGTCCACATGGGAGAGGTTTGCAATTGTGTTCTAACTTTTACTAGAGCTTTCTCTAGAAATGGCTTGAAGTTTATTTCTTGGAGAATTGAGTGTTGAATCTCTCAAGACCTGATGATGTCAAGGCAAGTTTGAGTTAAAGTGACTTCAAGCCTTAGCATGGGTCCTGGTGCTTCCCCTCACTGTGATTGCTCTATTGGCACTTCTTCTAATGGAATTTGTCAAACATATTCCACTTTAGGGTCCTCACAAAGAGGTCCTGTTGCATAGGTTGCCTCTGGCAGTTCTTAGGCTTATTCTTGTTGGCACCTTCTAGCTTTGGGATGTTTCTCCTTTAGTTGAGAGGGTTCTTCTTCCTGTGGATGTTTGGGTCTTGGTGCCATTTGTAATCACAATAAGTCCATGGGTTAGTAATTGTTGTGTAACATGAAGCAATTGGGATACCTTTATTATTGTGATTATGATTGATTTAATTATTATAATCATTATTTTATTTATGTGTTATTATTAATAAATCATCCCAGAGGTTGTTGAAAAGGTTAACTCTTGAAAAAATTGATGTTTGTATATGGTTAAGGTTATTAATCCTTTGAGGGAGTTAGAAGAATTTTCAAAAATTTCATTGGAAACCTTAAGTTTTGCTACCCCCATGATAAGGAGCTTACCTCCAATAACTATAGGATTGAAGAATGAGTGATTTGGACAAATAGTTGGGAAATTAAGGGCTCTAGAAGGTTTTGGGCTTTGAAAAATGGTAAAAACTCCTTGTGTGTTATGAGGCAAATGATAAAAATTTCAAATTTCATGGCGGTATATATAGGGTTTTTTGGTTCCATCAATGAGGCCTTATTGATGTAGTTGGATGTGTTGATGAGGCCTCATCAACATAGTTGTTGACCATTATAGATGATTGTTGACTTTGGTCAAACTTGCAAAATACAAAGAGTTTTTAAATGAAATTGGGATCAAATGAAAGCTCAAAAGGCCATGAATCAATATGAAAATATGAGAAGAGGGTGTTGAAGCTCATAAATTTGGAAAATGGAGAAAAATGATTTTGGGGATGAATGAAATAAAAGGTTAAGGAGCACTGAGAAAAATACATAATGGAATGTGTGAAAGATAGGATTGTAGCAATGTCTAAGGTAAAGAACCTAACTAATCAAATTAAGAGCTATGCAAGTGGGTCCTTGCCATAGTAGGCTCATGTCCTTGCTATCCTTACATAACCTTAACTAAGGAGTCCATGGGCCCCATAGTTGATTAATGGTCATGAAAAGTTAAGGACCAACCAAAAAGAATCTATCCAAGAATTCAAACACATTAGACTAAGACATAGAGCATAACATAGAACCTGGCAATGAGATGTTATGACAGCATGGATGGATGATGAAGAAGGTAGAATGGAATTTTGAATCAAGGTCATAAGGAGTCCCTTGTGGAATTTGTGTTTAAAATGACCTAAGAAGATCCATCCTTAGTCCATACCAAAACCAATCGCTTTCAGTGACTTCTCATCACCACACTATGACTAGTCCACTTGCACGAGACAGGAGAGTGCTTTTACAAACCACCACTATTCCATAAAGAGAAGAAAAAAGAGAAGTAAAAAGTGAGAGAGGGCCTTATTTAGAGGGAACCTTCAGCCATGGGTGCATGTATTTCTAGTGCCATAAATAGTGCTTGTAGCCAATTTATTTGTCTAAGTGGTGTTCTTTAAATTCCCATAATGTTTTTTTTTAATTTTTTGGATGGGAACCACACCATGCAAAGACTTTATTTGACTTCCTATTAGTGGTTGAAATGGAATGGTAAAAAGTCCATGAAAAATGCTCAAGCACTTAAGTAAGTAGCAAAGTACAAAGAGTATTGAGTCCCTTGGAAGTCACACCTTTTACAAACCTTTGAATCCTTCCTAATTTTGGAACTACCAAGGTCACCAATTAATTAAAAATTTCTTTAATGGAAGGGATCTCAAATTCCAAAACAAGGAAAACCATAGATATTATTGGATGGGTGGATGATGTGGACTCACTACCTATTCCATGAAAAATAAACCATGTTATAGTCATTAGACATTAGAATTCAAAAATAGAAACCAAACATCGATAGTCACAACATTAAACATAAACCATTATTAGTAAACAACAATTGCAACATTATGTCCTATGGTAATAAAGAAATTTAGTAGCAAAAATGAGGAAATATCACACTTGAACAAAAGAAAATAAGATAAATATATAAGAAAGAGTAAAATAATCAAGAAGGTTCAAAGATATCAACGATGATGGAAAATTAGAAAAATTTGAAATTTGTAAAATAAACAACTTGTAAAATCAAAAACGTGGAAAAAAAAATAGAAAAAATGAGAATCCATATGGATCATTAGCATGGATGGCTATCTTCCCCATGATTGAGTTGGAAGAAGGAGATTCAAAAAATGAAACGTGATTATACATCCATCGAGGTGGTAGTTGCATTGGCCTGTCTTAGTTTGAGAAAAGGTGTTACTTGTTGGATGTTGACCAACTACTTTTAATTTGGGCTTTCAAGCTTGTAGATCAACATGGATCCTAAGGGAAAGGTTTTATTAATTATATAAGGTCCCTCCTACAATGTTTGAAATTTTTCCTTCTAGGATATATGTGTGGGGTTTCAATAGAAAACCTTATCTCTTGGTTGAAGTTTTACTTTTTGTATTCTTAGGTCATGATGTTACTTGTTGAATGTCTTGTGCACCTCATTTAAAGATAGGGCCACTAATCAATTTTCATCTTGCACATTAAAGTTGATCAATCTTTATTTCTATGCTAGACTTAGGTCAAGATTTAGATCATAGGCTATTGAGAGTGTATGAAGCTTGGAATGAATTGAGAACATTGGATGTTTTTTGTACACCAACTTGTGGGGAAAGTAGCGAATAGGAAGTTTCCATGTTGAACAGTAAGCCCAGAGGGCATTATTAAGTTCTGTACTTTTTATATTTTCTAATGGTTCATGTTAGTATTTTTGTGATTTCCCAATTGGTTACCCCCACTTTATTGTTGGCTTGGAGGTGGTAAGGTGTTGTTAATTTATGTTCAACCCCTAAGCATTTTATTAACTTTCAAAAAGTGGTACTTGTGAAATGAGTTCCATTGTCAGAAATTAGTGAATGTGGTACCCCAAAATTATTTATAATATTTTGTTATATAAATCTAGTAGCAGTGGATGATGTACAATCACTGACAACTACTACTTTTTCCCATTTTGTGCAGTAGTCCACTGCTACAATAATATGTCTTTCCATTGGACATGGGTGTGATGGGATCCATGAAGTTAATGCTCCAAGTGTCAAAAGGTTCTAGTGGTTGAACCACTATTGAGGACCTTCCATGCAAGCAGTCATTCCCCCATCTTGTTGACAATGTTCATAAGATTGGACAAATTGGTAGGCATCCCTAAAGATTGTAGGCCAACAGTATTCTGCCATCAAAATTTTTATGACCATGTGTCTCCCTACATAGTGGCCTCTGAAAGGCCCTTCATGAGCATCCTGGAGAATGTGCAATTGATTTTCATCAGGGACACACCAACGAATCAAGCCATTGACGCATGCCTTGTAAAGGTGTCCATTGATTTCCATGAAATATTTGGCCCAATGAAAAAAATTTTGCCTCTTTCTAAAGCTAAGATTTTGTGGCATCTTTTATGTGAGAAGATAGGTAAGGATGCCATTATACCATGTTGTTTTTATGGGTGTTTGGTCATTTAGTGCTCCTATAAAGAGAAGTTCATCTAGAAACTAATTAGAGAGTAGATTTTCCTCCTCTTTATTATCCCATCTTAAGCGAGAGATATAGTCAGCAACCACATTTTGGTTTCTTTTTTATCTACCATTGAAAGATGAAATTCCTGTAAGATCACAAACCATTGTATGATATGAGGGATCACTGCTGACTTGTTCATGAGGAAGCAAATTGCACTATAGTTCATGTGCATGAATACTTTATAGCCAAGCACATAGTGCTTGAACTTTTTGATAGCATACACCATGGCCATTAGTTCTTTTTCTGTGGTGGTGTAATTTAATTGTTCTCCCACAATGCTTCAACTCACGCAATGGATGTAGTATGGGCATTTCTTATCATCCATCTACATAAGCATTGCTCCCAAGGCATAGTTAGATGCATTTATCATGATGTGGAAGGGTCTCCTTTAACTATTGGAATGCATGTTCACATTTCTTGGTCATCTTTCTTTGTAAGCTCTACTAATAGTTTTGTGATCTTAAATAAATTCTCTATGAATTTCCAGTAGTAGCCAGTGTGTCCATGGCATGACCAAACATCTTTAACCACATTTGGCTAGCGTGTTATTCCTTAGATGACCCTTATCTTTTCTAAGTCTACCTCAATCCCTACTTGAGTGATTATATGCCCTAGTACAATGCCTTCTTAGATCATGAGATGGCTCTTTTGCTAGTTGAGCTACAAATTTGTTTTAACACATCACTTCAGTACTTGTTTAAGGTAGTCTAGGGCTTGCTCAAATGTAGCTCCATAGGTGGAAAAGTCATCCATGAAGACTTCCACACCATTGTCGATCTATTATTGGAAAATACTAAGGACTAGGCATTGAAATGTTGTAGGGACATTGCATAGACCAAATGGCATCTTATAATATAAAAACATATCCTAGGGACTCATGAATGTTTTCTTGGCCTGATCTTTTAGCACAATTTGGATTTGGTTATAGCCATTATAACCATCCAAGAAGCTATAATAATAATGTCTGGATATGGTGTCCAACACTTGATCCAAAAATGGCAATGGAAAATGATCTTTAAATGTTGCCATATTCAATAGCCTAAAGTCAATGTAGATATGCCATTTGCCACCTTTCTTCAACATAATTATGAGTCGACTAACTCACTCACTATTTGTAATGGGATAGATGAACCTTACCTTGAGGCATTATTTAATTTCCTCCTTGATGAACTAATTTAATTTGGGGTTCAACCACCTCTATAACTACTTTCTAGGCTTCATGGCTAAGTTAGTGTATATGCAATGCTAGCATATCCTTGGATCGATTCCTGTTAGCTTAGGATATGACCAAGGAAAGGTTGGCCATTTTTAAACCACCTTTAACAACTTTTCTTTATATTTAAGAGCAAGTTTGACATTAATTATGATCAGTTTACCATTGTTTAAAAATTCATATTCCCCATCTTGGACAATAAATGTTTTAGCTCTAGGGGCTCTTGCTTCAAGTTATCAGGGATTTTCAAATCTCCCCAACAAGTATCATCATCTTCATTAGAGAGTTGGGGATGAACTTGTTTAAGTTTATCAATACCTTCAACATAAGCACATGTTAGGCTCTTAGTTGGTTCCATGCATAATGTGCTACTATCTAAGTCAACTATCAACCACTAGGTGCCCTCTTATTTAGTGGCTATTGTGTATAGGCACCTTTGAATATTGATTTCTTGTGCACATTGATTGCATGCTTTAATGTATGTACTTTTGATGAACCAAATATTTTGCACATAATTACACCTATTATCATTGTATGTGATGCATGGAATATGCTTCTTCTATATCTTGTCAAATTCATTTTCTTTGGAGATTTCTAAAGAGATGTCCCTTATGCGCATACGTGCATCAACAGTGCTTAACCAAGCTCTTCCCATAATGATGGGGAAGTCACTTTTTTAGTTTTCAACTTTGATCACTAGAAAATAAATAGCATAGGACCACCCACAAACTATGGTCATAATGTCCTCTACTAATCCCAGAGGAATAGTAATTGACTGATCTACCAATTCTAGATGGATGTTGCTCTTCTTAAGAGGTGGTAGGTTCCAAGCCTTGTACATGTCATGGGAGATGAGATTAACTCTATAACCAAAGTTAAGAAGAGCCTTACAAGGCTCATTTTTAGTAATTTGCAAGTAAATGAGTGGATTTCCTAGGTCAAATCTTTTCGTGGAAAGATTGCCATCCTTGATTTGGTCAAAAATAGCATGAGTTAGCATCACAGTGTGAATATGAGGTGGCATTTGGTTTGAAGGACACTTGAAGGTAGTTGATGCAAAGGATGAGGGTATTAGAGATGCAAGACAATCATTCATACTAGGTTGTGAGGGTTGGAGAGGACTATTGGGTTAGAAGAAGGATCTTTTTTTGGATCAGTTGTCTGAACCACTCAGCTAGAAAGTTGGTTGTGAATGTATGACCCTCATAGCATTTCATTGTTGAGGCTATGGAGGAATTTCACCCTACATGGATGGAGTAGGAGGTAACTAGGTTGAAGGTAGAGATGTGTGTGTATGCAAATGAATGAAAAGGGTGGTATGGATATGGGTTTTCCCCTTGAGTAGATGGTGAATATGTTTGGTGGTACTCTGGAGGGTAACAGTGATGCTAAAATGAGGTATGACTTGTAGAACTTCTTGTAGAGATGGGTTGCTAAACATAGTACCCGTATGGATCTAGTTGCCTATAAGGGTACTACTACCTTAGCAATGGCATTTCCCACAATTTTGGTTGGTACCATTGTTGGTATTATTCATAAGGTTGTGGAGGTGCTTTCCTATGTGCTAGTCAAGGATTCAATGCATACACTCCAGACTCTTGTAAGTGTGACATCACAGGGTAACAACCCTTTGGATATTCATATTGAAAAATGTCACAATCAATTTCATCATCAAAGTCAATTTCCAAAACTTCCTCTATGTTCATAGCCTTGCCCTTACCTCTTTGGTAGGCACATTCAGCTTTGTTTTGCCTCTCATGGTTATGCTTACTATTTTGCTCTTTGGATTCTTTAGCAATCTTCATAGCAATTTGGAATTTTTCATCCAAAGAGTCCCATAATTTATCAACCTTTTCTGAAATATCATAAACAAATTTTTGGATGGGTAAGGTTTTCTTATTCATCACTTTATCAAGTGATGACTCCTCTTTGTCACAAAATCGAATCTTCTATTTCCTAATAGAAGGATCCCTATTATACTCTTTTGCACTTTCTCTTTTTTGTAACTCACCTTCTTCTTTTGCTACCTACTCTATTAGTCTTTGGATCTGATGAGCTCTTAGTTAAGATAATCTTCCTTGGGCATACACCCCAAGAGTTCTTCTAATTTCTGCTCTAAGCCCATCTATGATGTGGTGAAGTTGTTCCCTCTAAGAATAACCATGGCTAGGGCATCAATATAAGAGTGAATAGTATCTATCCATGGTGGCGTCCAAGGGTTCATGTGTTCCTTGTTTCTAGCCTTTGAGTTGCCTTCTTAGATTAGACACTCTGGAGTATGTTTGGTATTTGTCATTAAATAGCTCTAACATGGTACTCTATCGGTGAATGGATTCCAATTCCAAGAACTAATACCAAATTTTAGCTTCCTTGATGAGTGTCCTAAGGAAGAGCTTAAGTTTCTGCCATTCATTTTCTATGTTCTATAAGGCATAGGCATCATGGAAAGCTTGTAGATGTGTTTGTGAATTGGAGTTATATCACCCCTCAAATCTTGGGATATTATTCAAGTCTAAGTGCTTAATCTGGCTATCTCTCACATGCCTAGTTGGAATCTTTACTACCTCTACAATGTTGAGCATGGTTTAAGTCACCAATAGAGGTTCATCATCATCGTTGCATCAATGATTTTGACAATGGTTTCAGCCGCCCCCTCAGTCTTGGTGGCCTTCACGGTCATTATGTTTTTTTGTTAATTACCTTCATTATGATTATTCCAATGGTGGTTTCTATGAGAACCAAAAGATGAAGAGGAATGTTTGGAATCAGATTAAGTAGATGAAGAGGAAGGTGGACCACCACTGCCATCACAATGTCTACCACCACCTCTTCATTCATTACAATCACCATTCTTAGATCCCTTGCCATTGTGATGCTTGCTTGAGTCCCTCCCTTGACTATCACTCTTTCTTGAACTTAGTTTATGAATAGTGGATTGCAGGTTCAAGGTCACACCTTCATCACCAATAACAAAGGGTGGAGAATTTTCATATTGAGAACCCTCAAGGAGGATCTACATTGTCATCTTGGTTTAGTAGGAACAAGGAATTACTAAAGTGTTTTCCCTTTGTAAACTGATGGTATTACTCCTAGTGTCAATCTCACCTGCATTTTCTTTTAGTGAGATGGTAGTCCCAAGTGTCATAACCATTCACAATGTATTCTTCATGAAGATTTCAGATGCCCAACTTCTTAAGAGTTTGAAGCAGCACCTTAGGTACAGATTGATTAGGGGGTAAGATGATCTTACCCTCCATATCACACCATTGCAGCTATTCATCCTGATGTAGGATGAAGGTGAAGTCTAGCACATACTCATCTAGATGAGTATATACCACTTTTTACTCTTGTGGGATCGGCAATTTGACATCTTCACATCTATAAGAATAAGAAGACATTTTGTAAAATGAATAGAATTATCAATGTGCTTAGTAGTTTATATGTTGTTGAGAGTGATGTTGACCTTGAGTTCCTCCAACAATATAAATAATATTTACTAATCCTAGATACTGCATGTTTTAACAAACAAAGTCCTCATCAATAGTGCCAATGATGAGTGATGAGTGACGAGATACCCCTACACCCAACCATACAAATCACAATCGTTCATGCGTGATTTAGCTGAAGTTCATGGACTTTATAGTTTCTAGTGCACTAGTCTTCTAAGTAGTGAACCTTGCCCTAAAGTCATTCATTATCTTCCCAATTACACTTGTGAAGCACATGGTATGGTTAAGTGTAATTGAGCCATATGATTTTTATAGTTTTATGTTTCATAGTCCTGGTGCCTAAATAGAGAGAAAGACAAGGTAATTTAATGGCTAATTCAATGTAACTACCTATTGATCTCTAACTAGTCCTAACATAAGTAGCTAATCCTACTTTTTGTACATGCCATAAACCCATGTATCCATTGTTGGGTTACTAGGCACTACATCACTAGGTGCACCAAGCTATAACACTATTGAGATTACTAGGTGAATACGTGTTACGCTTGAAGTGGTCGTACTTATGTGTTTAATCTATTTGGCTTATCTTTCTTACTTACTTTGTTAGCTTAATTACTAGAAAAAATTTAATGAATGAATTAATTAAAAACATTTAATGCATACATGAAATATTTAATCTATCTAGAGTGCTGCAAAGTCTATCAAAATGCTCATCTTTATTATTGCATACACTGTTGTGCGTAGGTACAACAATGCTCAAATAAAGATATATAGACTTAATGACTCTTATTATGGGCACTTGAGAGAAATATTCTAAATCTCAAATGAACAAACTATAAGAGCTTTGCTACTACTAAAATCCTATTACCATAAATGTGGCTAGTAGGCATGTATTTATAGGAAAAAAGTAGACACTGCATTGATGGGGCCTCGTCGACCCATGATACGATGTGTCAATGGGGCCTCGTCGATGAGGCCTAGTTGATAAGGTCTCATCAACACAACCAAAAAATGTGCCTCATCAAGCGTAATATCCATAATGATCTAGTTGCCTATATGGATATTGTTTCCTCGTAGTGGCATTACCGATGTTTATGGTTGCTACCACTGCTACTAATATTGCTTCTATGGTTCAAGGTAGGCTTCACTTGGATAATATGTTGGTTGAAAAGTTTCCATAATATTACCTTGAGGATAAGGTAGTCTTCTAGGCATCCACTTTCTGATGAAGCTTAGATTAACTGCATATACCCCATATTCTTATAGGTGGACCATAACAGAACAACATCCCTTAGGATGTTCATACTAGCACATAGTACATCTTTCCTCTTCCTCTAAATTGATGTCAATATACCCTTCAATGGTAGCAATTTCTCCTTTGTACTTATAACTTTATGGTCTGTTAACTCTTTTCTTCTTCCTTTCCCTTCCCTTGTTAAGTGGTTGTTCAATCTTTTCTTCCATAATCTTCAGGGTTGTAGCAAATTTTTCATCCTTTGAATCCCAGACTTTCTCTATCTTAGTTGTTGTACCATTGACTAATTTTTGAGTAAGTAGAGGCCTTTTCTAAATGATTTCTTCCAAGGTTTCATCCTCTTACTTATCACATAGTCACACATCTTTCTTTCTAATTGATGGATCTTTGTTATATTCTTCAACTAACTCTCTCTTCTTAAGTTCTTCTTCCTCCTTTTCAACTTGTTTAATTAATCTCTAGATATGATGGGTAGTTAGTTCTAATAATCTACCTTGGTCATGAACCCCAAGAGTCTCTCTAGTTTTTCTTCACAACCCATCGACAATGTGCCTAAGTTGTTTCCTTGGTGAAAATCCATGTCATGGGCATCTGTGCAACAATGAATAGTATCTGCTCATTATTGCATCAAGGGTCTCATGAGTGCCTTGCTTCTATCCCTGGATCTATTTTCTTAGGTTGGACACTTGTGAATAAGTTTGATATTTATCATTAAAGAGTTCTAGCATGGTACTCTAGAGTTTGAGTGATTCATGTTCTAATGATCTGTACTAGTTCTTTGCCTTCTTTATAAGTGTTTTGGTAAATAGCTTTAACTTTTGCCAATTACTTTCGATATTTTGTAGGGCACAAGCATCATGAAAAGCTTTAAGGTGATGTTTCAGATCAACATTATAGCCACCTTTAAATCTTGGCATGCTATTCATGTCGAGCTACTTAATTTAGCTATCTTTCACATGCCTAGTTGGGATGTGAACAACTTCCTGGATGTTGATCATGTTGTGAGTTACCATCAGGGGTTCATCATCTCGATCAGGTTCATACGCTTGGTTGTAGTAGTACCCTCTTCTATGCTCATCCCTTTTATAATCTCTACAATTCCTATGTTTGTGCTACTCATACTCTTCATCTTTGAAATTAGAATTTCCTTAAGTAGCAGTCATGTTGGTCATAGTAGTCATGAGTTCTCCTCTCTTTCTTGTCATGGTCTTTTTACTTTTGCCTCCTTCTATTAGAGTTTTCTAATGATTGTGAGGATGCGAGTGAGGTAGTAGAAGAACAATGCTAGCTTGTCCTCCTATAATGACTTTGATGTTCTTCTTTGTGGGATCCAACATGAATTCTTGGCCTTGAGTATTGCTTGTGCCTTAAGTCTTTTGCCTCCTACCTGATCATCTCTACTAATTTGAAGTGTGATTTCTTCTTGATAGGTTCATCTAATCAAATGATAGGTATCTGTGATTGGAACTCATGATTGTGGTGGAGTTGTTTAACAATGAACACAACTCTATCAAGCTTCTCCAAGATAACAATAGAATTTATTGTTTTTCCTTTTTCTTGTTCATGTCTTGCTTCCATGGCATGGTCCTTCCTTAACTGCTCATAAGTATATTCATATGATCAGGTCATGTATTTGGTTTCATGATACCCTCCAATTAGTTCACTTAGTTTCATCCCATTGAGAGTAGTTTGGAGCATAAGTGGTGCTGAACGTTTCGGTGGTAGAATAATGTTTTCTTAAAGATCCATCCATTTTAACTAGTCAAGCTAATGAAAGATGAATGTGAAATTAGGATAGTAAGGATTATGATAAGCATATGAGGTCCTTGTTTACATTGACATACTTCAATCTTCTTCTTCTTAGATTTTGTCACTACTTCTTCATAGTTCCTTGGCAAGTGATGTTGTATTTTTTTTTGAAGCCATAATTTATTTTTAGATGGTTATTTTAAGTGTGCTTTGTCTTAGAATTATAAAGTTTGACTTGGTGTTCCAGGTATAACAAACTTTGTGAAATTAATTACCAAGCGTACATTGACTTGTTTCTGAATATGGTGCCAATGATGAGCGATTGAGTATTTCAACACCTAGCCATACAAAATACGAGTATTCATGTGTAGCTTGATCATAATCTATGCATGAGACAATGTGATTATGATAGTAATTGGTTCAAGTTTGAGATTTTTGTCTTCCCATGTGGAGCTAGTATAATCTATGTGTATGATTTAGCTCTTAGTGAGGTGTATGATAAGTGATGTTGTGTTGGACATTTCTCCTAGCTATGATAATAAAGTGTGAAAATAGTGCTAAGTATAAGGAAAAATAGTAAAATAATCAGCTCTATCTTAGAGCAATGAGTATCCATTCTTGGCTTGCCATACACACCTTGGGATCATGTAAACATTACTTGAATTACAAAGTGAGTTTACTACTGAGTGAATCAAGTGAAACCACTATTGGGTTACCAAATGATTACACTTAAATGCTCAAAACCAGTTGTACTAATTCTACTTTACTAATGAAAGTAAAGTACTTGGAAATGTAACTAATTACACTAGGAAAATAGTAAGAATTATGCTGAGTAAAATAGTAAAGCTCAGTGGATGTTAAAATGATGGAAAGCAATCTCGATCTTTATTTCCATTATAAACTATGCCCAAGTACACCTCACTCAAATAAATACTTCAGACAACTACTTAACATCACACTATAGACATTCACTCTATCGCTAAGCTATGAAAATAAACTGCAAGAGTCTACTTAAGGTTGGAAAGAAAAGTTGTTCAAATGTGTGCCTAAGTGTCTTATTTATAGGTAGGCATGTGTGGGGTGATATCATATATCTGACATTGAGTCTTGTGTCTCGATATTGGGGATCGAATATCATGGCTTCGATATTAGATGCCCAATATCATAGCCGTTGAAAACTGTGATTTATTAGGCATGAACAACAAATTAGTGTGGTAGAAATGAGAATGCTTAAATGGATGTTGAATGTTACCAAATGAGAGAAACTACACAACATAGACATTAGAGGAAGATTTTCATGTCACCATTCTTAAATGGTGCTGCTACATAACAAAGATGGTGTCTCTTCATAACAAATATTGTAATTATTTTAATAAGAACCAAAAGGGCAAGTTTCAATTAAGACCCAAAAGGATGCATTGTAATAACATGCATCTCTCTTAAGGTAACCTTTGTGTGTTTGACCTAAGGTATTTATACCTAGGCATTATAGGTCACATCAACATGAAGATGTAGAGCTGGTAAAGGCAAGTAATAGGTATTGCATGAAGTGGGACAAGAAGAGGATTGTCCATTCCTTCTAGTTAATTATAAACCTAACCATGGTAGTAATTCTAGATAGCCTCCAAGTGATAAATGCCAAAGGAAGATAACCCCAAGAAATCTTCAAAGCATGACCCACATACACTATTTCACATCAATAAAGCATTATTTTTATTTTTGTTCTACATTTTTCCTATTATCTATTTTATGCATAATGTTAAATGTAATGTATATTTGATGTTTGCTATGACATTCATGAATAGGATGTCACATTTGGTATTAGAGCAAATCATGACCCAAAAACCAATTAGAACCAAGGGTTGAGTACAATCTGATGATAAGCCATGGAAACATCATTCCAAAAGAGTCACAAACCACCATGAGATGTGCCTTATGTCCAAGATGATCCATGTAAGCTAGAAGTTATCCTTCTAGTGATTTTCTTAGATAACTTAGTCTTGACCACACATCCATAAGAGAACCATGAACACACATCATGTAAAAAATGGACCCCAACAACCAATAAGATTACTTCATAGTGACTTTCATGGGTATCAATGATTAGGAGATCTTGTTACACTTCAGCAAGGGATATCAACTATAAGAGACATTGACAAGATAAGGATACACTAGTCCAGGTAACTCTTACCTATTTTGTAGTAATGTTAAAATGCTTAATAATTAAGTTTATTGTTAAGTTCATTACAAAAGGTTAGTAACCATGGGTTGAGTCAATCTTGTCTAGATTGGAATACATTATCCTTAAATATCTTATCCTTGTAACTTAGCATTACTCACCTCTACCTAGGATCTATCCATTGGTATGTTTAAGGAATTTAACTTTGCCATAGGGTTATTACCATGAGATCCATAGGGAAACCAATACTTGGTAGGTAATGTTTTCATGTCTTACTTTGCTAACCTTGTCCTTAGTATCTTACTAGTATATAACAATGCATCACTTGTGAAATTGTAAAGGTAGATGTGTTACATTTTGTTCGGTATATCATTTATAACCAAGTCCAAGTCATGTATAAGTCCTCATGTCACTCATACATCAATCTAGTAATTTTAATTTGAGAAAATAGGATATTGTGGCCTTTTTTAAATCCTCAAAGTCCAAATTAGTTTTTTAGAAGCTAAGACCATGCCAAATGCATAGTACTCATTGAGATGATTTATACAATACAAATTTCATCCCAAGTAGACTTATGATTTGGGAGATATTGGTGTTAAAAATTTCTTATTATGCATCTTTTCTAAAAATAATAAATAAATAAATATCAAATTTGATGATTAAAATTAAAAAATTCAAAAATGTTTAGGTTAAGAATCAAAGTTGGAATCTTTCCTTAGCCAAACTAAACTTGTACCCCATCATTCGCAAAAGCACCATTGTCACCCAAGTTGAACTCATATTGAACCATCATGTTTATCATTGGGTAGGATGAATAAAATAATATTTTTAAAAACTTAAGACTTGGAATTGAGCCCAAAACCCCTTATTCATCAAACACAACTATCAAAATCTTTATTTGCTAACCACTGGGCCAACTATTCTTATTTCTATATAATGTCATACTTATATATGTATGTATGTATATATGTGTGTATGTATGTATGTATGTAAATGTTAATAAAAAAGAAAAAAATAATTAAAATTAATTTTAAAAAATGAAATAGTAATAATAATAATAATTGTAGGGTTATGATGCCCTGCAGGAGCTAGTGTAGCCCTACATTGGGCTACATAGACCCCTTGTAGGCTATCCATGCTGGTTGATCTAATAATACCGTCAGTGTTACAACATCTTGCCTCCCTTAGTCATTGATAACACCATGATATACTACCTCCCTCCACCATCATTAGCATCATAACATATTTCCTCCCTCCCCTAGCAATTTTGATGACTTAAAAGATTTCATTAACATATTGATAGAAGAATGTCAAATTTTTTCATTAATTAATGAGAATTTCAAAAAACGAAAATGATATAAAAAATAAGGTGGAAAAATTTAAACATGAAAAATGCTAAAAATTTTAATATAGAATCCAAAATGATGGAGTGTTAGTAAATGGGAAAAAAATTTGTAATTAAGTGCCCTCATCTTGGGAAGTCTTGTTTTCTGTGCCTAAGTTTTGGACTTTAGAAGATATAAATTATAATTATAGAAGTCTTTGTTGGCAAACAAAGAGTTGTAATTTCGACCTTTTGGATGTAATTGTGAAGTTTTTCCTTCCTTGCCAAACATGGTGCCTCAAGATCCTTGGAGGATCAATTTTAGCATAACTCAGACATATGATATCCATTTCTAACATATGAATAGTTAATTTTAATATTTTTTGATCTTCTAAACTTAATGGTGAGATCATATTCATCATTTGAGTATCTAATAATTAGTTTATACCTTAAATCCTACCTTAAGAGGCCATAATTTAGAATGACTAACTATGTCTAACAATTTAATTGTTTGGACTAACATATCTAACCTCTTTGGTCATCTTGGGCCTTGAGAATAGGTGCTTAACCTATGCTAATAGATAGTCCAAGATCGCTAACCCCTAGTGTATCATTAGTTACACTATTATAGTTAATGTTTTAAGGGGGGTTGAAAGGTCACTAAGATTCTAGGTAATATATCCAAATTATTACTAATCCAACTAATTAATTAGTTAGTTGAAAAATCAATTGGTAAACTAAAATGATTAATAATATATATATTTATTCAATAATCTTTCATACCTTCAGAGTAGACATTGAACATCATGGAGAACCATAATATTGTTTTGACAAGATGTATGATACCCATGACGAGAAATGACTTAGGATATAATCCGAGAATGAGAATGAAAGTTGAAATATATAACATTCTTGCAAGTCCCTAGCCAATGAGAAAAAACATCTACTATGTCCACCATGGGCCTTGGATTGGCATGAGTATCAATACCAATGCATCTTGGTAGAATTATAAGATTTAAATGTTGATGTCTTATGCCTACAAGAAGAGTTGTCATGTAAATTCTTATCCCAATTCCAAAACAATTTTAAAAATTTAGGGTACGCATGTGTTTACAAGTAACAAGGTTATTGTGAAAGTTACTCTTTCTAGTCATACAAATTAGCCTATTGTAGGAATCACTTCATGGATACTTATGCAATCTTTTATAAAGAAGCTAAGTTTGAATTAGTATAAAGGTTTGAATGGAGATTAGAAGATATGATCTTTGAAATTCTAGAACTTCAAATCATGGAAAAGAAATAATGGTCAAGATTTCAAAGAAGTCACATAACTTTGACATTAATATTTAAAGTACAGTCATCAAGAAGAGATGTATGTGTGATCAACATACATTTAACTGTTAAATCAACATGTCTCGATGTTAGATATTGTCAAGTGGCCTACTTATTAACTGAATTGAGAAAATATTTAAAAATAAGTTATTCCTAACCTATAACAATCTCAATCTAATGTGATTTATCCTTTGCAAAGATTTTAATGTGAAATTTGGGAGTAATGTTTACCAATTCTTAATACATGGATGGGTAAAATAATCCTTGGAAGAGGAACTTAATTTAAAGAAGATGTTCCCATTAGTTCAACATGAAATTCCTTTAGCTAGTGCATATTTTGATTTCTTTGAATCTTTAATAGATAAGTCAAATCCTAGAATTCAAGAACAAATGATGTTGAAATTCAACAAGAATCATAATTCACCAATTACATTGCTATGAGTAATTAAGATAATTCAACATCATTCTTCATTAAGACCCTAGACTATATTTGGTGTGATGCCCAATTCTTCCAAGTTACCAAGTTGTTGGAGTTAATTCCTATGAAAGAAATTGAGAAGAAAGATTATGTATTGTCATCCCAAACAAGGTCATCTGATCATATACCCCTTATTGCAAAACTAAAACTACTTCCATTAATCCTTGAGGTTCATCAAGATCAAGGAGACTACTAACCTTACTTTCATTCATAAACTTATTATTTGTTTCATTATTTAATTTATATTTTAATTAGGTAAGTAAAATATCTAGGATAATGTAAATTGGAAATAAAGATTTGTCTTACCTTCACTTGGGTAACTAGATATCAGTTGTATTTTGTATGACCCTAGTTAGGACTGATGGTTGGTGGTTGATAGACCTTTAATCTCTTGTCATTATATTACAAAAATGAGGTAAGTATTGAGATAATAGGATTTAATTCCTATATATTCTTATTACTTATATTTTTTTGTAGGATAAGCATGAGAATATTAGGATATTCAACCTTAAGTCAAAATGAGAAATCAAAGCATTGGAAAATGAAGGAACATTAGAACTATAAAAAGATTATGAACATGAATTCATTTGAGGATGAACAAAATCTAAAAAGGGTAGATTGTGGTGTCTCCATTTCCAAATGGTGTCTCTACATAATAAACATTGTAATTATTGTATTAAGACCTTAAAGGGAAAGTTGTAATTAAGATCTGAAAGGCTACATTATAATAATAGGTAATGAGTCATGAATTAGATAAGCTACATCAATGAACATGCATTGGTGTAGGCCCTCAATGTATTCCCATCAACACATGGTCAGTTGCGTTGATACAAATGTAGGTAATGCTTATATAAATGTGCTTACCATTGGCATTTATGATACTTAGAAATCATAGTGTAGCCAAGTTCTTGTAGTTTCCCTTTGAGTGCATGCAGTATGGATTTAGGAGATTGTACAATGCTTTATTTGAGTGTCTATGTACTTGAACACATTGGCATGAACGACAATAAAGTCAAGATTTCTTACATCCATTGCAACACTTTACTTTCCATTCAAGCACTTTACTTTTCATGTAATTTACATTTATTCCTTTAAATAATTAATGAAATTACTTAGAAATATGTGAGTATGGCCATTTCAAGCATAATGTATTGCACTTGGTAATCCTAATAGTGGATATTTGGTACACCCAGTAATAGCCACTTGGTAACCCAGTAGTGTTAATACTAGTTCGAGATGTGTACAAAAAGTGAGAACTATTACTCTACGTTAGGATAATTATTTATTAGATTAGCTAATTAATTGAATAGTAATGGTTAAATCTTCATTCACTCATCTACTTGTTAGGATAAAAAATATATTAACAATACTTATAAAAATATATATCATGTGTCTTAACCCACATTTAACTATACATACTGATAGCATACAAGTGTGTGTTAGGAAGACAATACTACACAATTCACTGTTTAGAACTATAGGAAAACTTAGGAGACTAAGTCTATGGAATTCAATTGAATTGTTAGTGAACGCTTGTGATTCATATGGTTGGGGATAGGGGATACCGCCACTCATCAACAAGCATGTCTCTTGAGGTGGACTTTGGGGGTTTGACCTAAGGTATTTATACCTAGACATTAGAGGTTGTATCATCATGGAGGTGAGTAGCAAGTGATGGATGAAGATAGATAAGAAGAGAATTGGTCATCCCTTCTAGTTAATTACAAGACTAACCATGGTGGTAGTGCTAGATAGTTACTAAGAGATAGATACTGAAGGAAGATAACCCCAAGGAATCCTTAGAGCATAACCTAGATACACTATTCCACATCAATAAATCATTCTTCTTATTTTCCTTGTTATTTTCTTTATTCATAGTATTGAATGTAACATATATTTGATGTTTCCATGACATCTAGAAACATAATGTCACAAAGGCTTACATGATGGCTTAGATGATTTGGGCATGTGAAAAGAAGATCAAACAATAAACTTATAAAACAAGGTTGCTACATCACTATTCCAGGAAAGGCACCAATAGGAAAATCAAAAAAGACATGAAGAAAAACAATTGAAGATTATCTAAAGAAAGTGCAAATAACAAAAGATCTAACTCTTCCTAGAGGCGAATGACAAAAAAGAACTCATGTAGCTGACTTTATTTTGTTGGGATAAGGCTAGGATGGTGATGATGATGATGATGAATAAAAATGTATATGTAATGAACTTTTTTAGATACTATTATATTTAATATGTGAATAATTATTAATAGGATAAATTCATCAAGAATAAACTAATAAGATGTGTTGTGACTAAAAACCTCTGTCACTGGAAAAATCGAAGATCCTCAATGTAGCATTTCCTTAACCCACAAATCCCTAGGGCCTCAACAAAAAAAATGAAATTTGAGGCACCCTAGCCGGTCCGACAAATTAACCAAGAAGTTACGGAATGTAAAGTGTGGTGAACGAAATGCAAAATTGATAATAGATCTGAATAATACACAGATAATAAACAAATGTATTTTGTACACAAAACCCAAAACTTAAAACTTTATTTAGAAAAAATAAAGAATAAGTTAGAGAAATTGTGTACAAATGGTGCTTGAATGAGCAGCTAAGAGAGGGGAGGGGTTTCAGTAATGTAGGAGTTCAAATCTTGTTGAAGTTGATGCAATTTTCTCCACAATTCAAGTGCTAAGCCACTCTTAATGCTTTNCAAGTGTAGAACTATGAACAATTTTTGTGTGCAAAAGTGCATGTATGTCAATAGTCTCGAATTGCGAAAGTGTGGAATTCCAAAAAGTGTTAAACCATGTAAAAATCCTGGAACTTGTAAATCCTAGTAATGCAAAATGGCTACAAATTAGTTGCAAAATGACTACAAATTGGCTATAAATTGGCTACAAAATTTAGGTGAGATGGGTGCCCAATTTTGGAGGGGGGGTTACTATACATAATAAGTGCTTCCCCCATGGTCATTTTGTTTACTATAAATAGTAACTAAGGAACACCTCCCATGCTAGAGATGAATCTTCCACATTGAGCTCTCCACCATGCTTGCTAAAGTGGCTAGTCAATGTTGAGGTGCTTGAAGTGATGAATTTTAGCTTTTCTGGCTTCCACACTATGGGATGCAATTTTCAATGTTAGGGGTGAATACTCCACACTGGGGGATGAAATTTTCACGTTGAGGAGGAAAGGTTTTCAAGCTATGCATGTAGTCTCTATGTTGAAGGGAGAAGGTTTTCAAAACCCCCACCCTTTCACGCTGGGGATAGGTGAGATTTACCCCCTACATGTGTTTTCAACGTAGAAAAGTGTATACCCCCTCCCCATAAAACCCATCAGATTACCTTTCTTGGCAATTCTAAAGGAATTTTTGACCCCTCCAAGCCCAAATATAGACACTAGATGACTTTTTTCAATTGGGAAATGAGGCTTTGACCACTTATGAGGCATTTTTCATTCCAAAAAGTATAAAGTATGTGAAATTGCCCACTATGAATTACAATCTTTACATTTACAATGAAGTTTTGCCTCAGGTTTCATGGGGTGAAAGCTACATGATGAAAATTGACTATAACATGCAAATTTTTATGGTGTTTCAATGGTCCCTTTTTGTTGGTGTCTAGAGGATTGACCCAAGAAACACTAACAAAGAATACAAAACACCAATACATATTATAACACTACAATGCATACAAGCCACATGAAAATCAGGCTATATAGGTTATCAAAGTTGCTAGTTTAAGGTCGTGGGGGGCCAAGGCACCAATTTAATGTCCTCACAGGCTCTGTTGCCAATTTAAAGTTGTAGTGGATCATTAAAAGCAAGCTCGCTTGTCGATGATCATCAACTACATCTAGTATTACTTTAGATAGGAATGATTGACTAAATTGGTTAGCCCATTCCCATCCATGTCAGCTATTTTGAATGCATCATTCCCATAGGCTTTTATGACAAGGAAGGATTCTTCCTAGTTGGCTAAGAATTTGTCGACATTTCAAAAATGGCCTTGAGGACTAGGTCATCCTCCTTGATCTTGTGCATGATCAAGTCATGATGATGCTACCACTTCTACCTCTCTTGATAATGCACGATGTGAGCAAGCTCTTGCATACACAACTCCTCCATCAAAACCAAGTCTACCATCTATAACTCCTTGTTTTGCTCATCATTGATGAAGTCGGTCAAGGCTACTTAGAATGATGACACTTGCAATTCGAGAGGTAAAGTAGCTTCAAAACCATAAACTAGGATATAAGGGGTCATACTAGTGGTCATGCGATAGGTTTTTCTGTATGCCCATAGCACATGGACAAGCTGCTCATGCTACTTGTGCTTGTTGTTATTGAGCATCTTTTTAAGTTGATGATGGTGTTATTACTTGCTTCTACTTGTCCATTGGCTCGAGGGTAATAGAGCGATGGGAAAGAATGCTTAATACCTAAGTTGTAACAAAAATCTTTCATTTCATGGCTACTAAATTATGGTCCATTGTTTGTAACTATGATCATGGGTATGCCAAAATGGGCTACAATGTTATCTAGGATGAATTTTCAGACTTTCTTTAATGTGGTCTTCCTTAGGGAAATAGCCTCTACCTACTTGGTAAAGTATTTGATTCTAGTGATGATGAAGCTATGCCCTATGGAAGACTTAGGTGTTATGGATGCAATGATATCCAACCCCCATCATTGAAATGACCATGTTATTTGAGTGGTATGCAACTCAGTTGGTGATACATGTATAAGGTTACTATATTGTTGGCATGTGTCACATTGCTTAACCTTTTGTAGGCAATCATTTTTCATATGGGGCTAGTAATAGCCTAACTATCTAATCTTAATGACCATAGAACTTGGTCCTATATGTCCTTCACAAACACCCTTGTGAACCTCCTCTAAGGCTATTCTAGCTTTGGTTTTACCTAAGCACTTTAGGAGTATGTCATCATATTATTGTTGACATAATATGTTAGTATTAATGGCATCCTTCTTAGTAGTCAGGCCTTTTGAGGATTCACCATGTAGAAAGTAAAATTTAATATCGTCATACCACTCCTTGGGAGGAGTAGTATGAATGATGACCACAAAGGTATCCTTAGTATTCTGGGTGATGGGAGTAACATAGCCCACAATTAGGGTGGGCAACTTTCTAAATACATTTTGCATCACAATAAGGGCTAATGTTGCAGTTGCATTGAATATGGCATTTTTGTTTCAAGGTATGTGTTAGATATCAATGTTTGTGAATTATTGTAACAACTACTTCCCTAGGTCACAGTAAGATTGTAAGTTCTTAGCTTTGCATGCATAGACATCGATTACTTGGTTAACCAGGAGCTGTGAATCACCTTTGATCACTAAGCACCTAATTCCTAGGTCATGAGGTACCATCATTCCTTTGATCAAACCCTCATACTCCACTATGTTGTTAGTACATGGGAACTCAAAATGATAGGCGAAGTGTCAGATTTCACCAAATGGAAATGTTATGATGGCAACAGCACTATCCCCATGGGAAATTGAAGCTCCATCAAAGTTCATGACTACCTCATAAACCTCGAGCACTTAGCTAACTATGTTAATGTATTCATTAGGAAATTCGAGATCTATGAATACTTGGCCATAAATAGGTAAAACTATGAGTTGTACAACTACAACTTGATCTTTTGTTGAGGATTGAGAGATGTAATGAAGGTTGAACTTTGTATTTATGGCTTTCCATCAGGCTATATGGCTACTTTTGTAGATGTTGGTCGTTATGGCTTTGAGTATGTTGTCTTTGCAAATTACATTGACTTGGCTTTTGAAGAGGTAATGTCTCCACTTCTTCAATGAGAAGACTAGTGCTAGACAATACTTCTTCACTTTAGTATTAAGTCTCATGGGTAACTAACACGTGGCTAAGGTAGTATACAACCATTTCTACTCCATCATCATGTTTTTGTTAGAGTAGAAAGGCACTAGATGTGTTGAAGATGACAATGTAGATATAAAATGGTTTACTTTCTTATGGAGAATAGACTATAGATAATTGTATCAATTCTTGTTTAAGGTTTTCAAAGGCCTCTTAGCATTAAGTCATCCACTCATAGTGAACCCCTTTCTTAAGCAAATGTTGCATGGACTGTAACTTATCCATAAGTCTAGAGATAAACCTATGAATAAATTGTAATCTACCTTGTAATCCCTAAATTTTCTTAGGGTTGGTAGGTGTTGCTAATTTAGATATGGCCTTAACCTTATCAAGATTGACATGTATCCCTACTTCAAAGACTATAAAGCCAAGCATCTTACTGGTCTTAACACCAAAGACACACTTCTTAGGATTGAGCCTAAGCTCGTACTTGAGGCATCATTTAAGCATAAGGTCTAGGTCATTAGTATGGTCATTGACCATCTTGGACTTCACGACTATCTCATCTATGTAATCATTAAGAAAGACTAGCATGTAATCACTGAAGATATAGGTCATGGCTCATTGATAGGTTGCTTCAACGTTCTTAAGGCCAATAAGCATCATAGTATAGCAGAAGGTCCCCCAAGGGGTCATGAAGGTCATGCTAAGTTGGTGCTCTAGGTTAATCCTAATCTAGTTATATCCTAAGAATCCATCCATAAAGGACAATAAGGCATGTTCAACCATAGTATCGATAAGTTGATTAATACCAGACAAAGGAAATTTATCCTTGATGACTACTTTATTTAGGTCTCAGAAATCAATGCAAATACAGATGCTCCAATTTTTATTAGGAACTACCACTATGTTGGATACCCATTCTACATAGTCAATAGCCCTAATGAAACCAGCTTGGTAGAGATTTGATATTTTATCATGAACTACTAAGGCCAAATCAGGTCTAATTTTGCATACTTTTTGCTTAACTGGTCTAGTGCTAGGGTCCAATATGATGTTGTGCAAGACTAGACATGGGTCTAGGACTAGCATATCTTCGTATGACTGGTTAAATGCCTTAATGTTGCTTTGTAAGACCTTGGTGATATCTTGAGTACATTGAGGCTATAGTGAGGAACTTAGTTTAAGGATTTTTTCTCACAACTATGTGTTGTGATAGAAAGCTCAACTAGAGAGTCTTCGGTTATGCCTCCTACTTCTAAGTCAAGGCTATTATAGAGGTTTCTCTATCGAGGCTATGTGATCTACAAGATTCTCAAGCTTAAGATCTAAAAAATTAGGGTCGATACACCATTCAACATCATCATGAGGTTCATGTAGATACAAAGGCAAGTAGATTTTCTCCAAGGTACTCATACTTTGACCCTGCATGTCAAGCAAAAGCAAATTAAGTGGAACCTACATAAAATTAAATAAATAATGCTAAAATCCTATAAAATTATGCAAACACATGCGAATCTAATGCAATCAAGGTCATCCAACGTCATCAATGAGGTAAGGACAATTCAACAAAGTGTAATAAAGGCCAACAAATGTTAAGTAAAGGTCAAATCAAGGGAAGCATAAGAAATAAGTCTACAAATGATCAATAAAGGTAATAATTTTACCAGTTTAAGGCCTTAGTGGGCCATGATTCTAGTTTAGAGTCTTAGTGGACTATGATGCTAGTTTAAGGCCTTAATAGGCCATGGTCACATGTTGTCAAATGAGGGTTAGAGAAAGTTAAACCCCACTATTTGATATCATTTAAAGGGCAAAAAAAGGAAAATAAAGCTATAACAAGGCAAATAAAGAATACATAAGGTTGTATAAAGGCCATAGAAGGTTAGCAAGGTCAACAAGGCAACACAAGTCCAAAACCAAGTCAAAACATTATGTAATAAGGCAAAAATCAAGCAAAAAAAGGTTATATATGGTAAAATTTGGCTAATATAGGTCAAATTTTTTTTAGTTTTTTCTAGTTTTAGGCCTTAGTGGGCCATGTTTTGAAGCTACAAGGCTATTAGGTGAGTTCAGGCATCAATTAGGGCTATTTTTGGGGTCTTTGGAGCCAAAAATCAAGTGTTTTAGGGCTTTCACACTAGGTTCAGCGTGGAAATAGTGACCCTTAGCATGGAAACTAAGGAAAATAGGTTTTGGAGTGCTTAGAGGTCCAAAATTGAGGTTTCAGGACCTTCCTAAGGTAGTGCAAGGTTACATCCATCAAAATTGGGCACTCCAAAGGTTTGCAAAGGCCAAAAAGAAGGTTTTGGAGCCTTCGCCCCATCCCTCCTTTCCCCACCCCCCTCCCCCCCTATTTCCACACTGGTCAACATGGAAGAAAGGGGGCTCAACATGGAAAAGCAAAATTCAAGCCAAAATGGGATCAAATAGGTTTCTAGAACCTAGATCTAGAGGTTGTGCATCCTCTAGATTCCTAGGCTTCTCCTACATAAATCCTTGGCTTCTGGGAGTGTCATCTCAAAACTAAAAGTTGAAAAGTAGCTTTCCCCCCTTTTTCTATGCTAGGGGAGTTACCCTAGTATGGAAGAATGATGCATCCTAGATCTAGGCCAATTTTGACATTAATTGACTATGCATGTGTGCTCCTAGGATTGTTAGGATTGAGGATTAGGGTTTCATGTCAAATTTTGGTAATTTTAAGTACTTTTGAGCATTTTTTGGGCTTCCATTCTTTTTTCCATGCTAATATTGGGATGCTCAACATGAAAAACTAGGGTAAATCATTTTTTGACTATTTGAAATCAATTTCTTGATGTTTTAAGACTCCATAGGATGCTAGCAGGGTCCTAGAGTAAGTGTAACTCATTTGTCATCATTATGAGGCATTTCAAGAGCTCTAGACAAGTCATTCCTTGAGTTTCCATGTTGGGAAGCATGGAGGAAGGGATCCTCAGCATGGAAGAACCATGCATTCCAAATCTGGGCCAATTTCAACCTCAATTAACTATGCATGTATGCTCCCAGGGTCTTTGGGGACAAGGGCTAGGGTTTGGAGTCAAGACTAGTCAATTTGAAAGTCTTTTAGGCGGTTTTTGAGTTCCCCCCTCTTTTTCCATGTTGGGGATGCTATGCATAGTATGGAAAACTAAGGGGGATATATTTTTACATTTTTGACATGCATGAAGGTCTCTAAGGTTGCTAGTGATGATTATTAATGCTTGGTGTTAAGATTTTGTTGTTTCAAAGGTTGCCAAGTGGTTTTTGGGATTTCCCCATTTTTTCATGTTGATGTTTTTATTCTCAACATGAAAAATTAGGGGGAAAGGTTTTCTAGCTTCTTAGGATCAATTTTGATTGGTCTAAAGGTCTTAAGGTGTGTAGATGAGGTTCTATGACACTCACAGGGCTTTTTGATGTTCATTCAAGGTCTCTAAAGGCTATTTTGAAGTTTTCTCCTTTTTTCCACACTAGGTAACATGGAAGAAGTGGCTCTCAATGTGGAAGAACTAAGGGACCCTAATTTTTTCCTTTTTCATCATTTCACGCTATGCATGTAGGCTTCTAAGGTTGCTAGCATCGATTGTTGATACTTGATGTTAAAATTTGGTTGTTTTAAGTGTTGTTAGGTAATTTTTGGTCTTTCCCTCTTTTTTCCATACTAGAGCTTCCATGCTTAGCATGGAGAATTGGGGAAAATGGATTTTTATCTTTTATGATCAAATTAGGTTATGCATGAGTGTCCAAAAGGTTGCTAGTACTGGCCATCAATGTCTAAGGTTAAAATCCAACTGTTTTGAAGGTTGTGAGAGATTTTTTAGGCCTCCCCTATTCTATCCACACTAAGGGTAGGAGGCTTTGCAAGGAAGAGGTCCCCCTCAACCAAGAAAGTTAGATCTAGGACAAATTGATAACCAATCAACCATGCATGTCAACCTCCAGGGTTGCTGGGATCGATAGTCAATGCTAAGTGTTAAGATCCATTACTTTGAAGACTTCTAAGTATCTCATGTAGTATCTTTCCTTCCCCCTTTGCCCCCCGCCCCCTTCCTCCACATTGGGCATGATGGCCCTAATGTGGATGAGGGGGATGGCAGTTTTGTGCCATATTTGACCACTTTGGGGGCTTTCAAAAGCTCCAAAGTGTTTTTCCATGTTTAGGAAATGGTTAGTGGGTAGTCAATTTAGGTTATTTTTGGCTTCTCTCCATCTATCCACATTAAGGATGATATTCTTAGCATGTATGAAGCCTCCTCTGGTGTGGAAACACCAAATATCAAAGTTTCAACTAGTTTCAACTCAGTTTGGTAAGGTTTTGAGGCTACTAAAGATGCTTGGAGGGCTATTAGGTCATGTGAGGTGTACTTCAAGGTCAAACTTGGGCTAGATGGATACTTGGGAGTAGTGATAGCTGTTACCCCTCTTCTTCCATGCTAGGCACTATTGCCCTAGCATGGAAACCCATGGTGTCTAGCTTCATTCATGTATCATTCATTTTTGGGAACTCAAAGTTTAAAAAGATACGCTTTAGTTACTAAAAATAGAAAAATAGTTGTATTTTAATGACTTTGCAAAATAGGAGGCATGTTTCCATGTTGGGCATGGTATCCCTACTGTGGATGCATGGGATTTAAGGTTGCAATGTGGTTCTAACTATCAAAATTAGAAAAAAGCTTAGTGTTGATGTAATTTTTGGTCAAGAGAGAAGGAATAAGGTGGGGCTCATAATCCAAAAATTTTAAGTTTTGAAAGTGAAGTTGTTTCTCACTCAAAGTCAATGTGAACTATACTTTCCCCCCTTTACACTTTAGTACACTTGGAGTTATGGTGCACTAGATTAGCAGCTAGGGTTTCAAGATGTGCATTTAGGTTTTAGATGAGTTTTATATGTTTAGATTTTGCAAGTTTTGATCATAACTATCATTCTACAACAATTGTGCAATGGAGGAGAGCTTTGGAAGATTTTTTATTTTTTTTTTTGGTATAAGAAATATGAATTTAGCATGGAAGCCTTCCATCCTTCCAATACTTAGTGTAGAACCTTCATCCTTCTCCTTTTCTTGCTACACTTAGCATTGAGCCTATCATGGCCCTAAAGCAACATGGAGGAAAGAGTAGGAACCCTATGATCTAGAAGGTGGATAATGTGCCTAGGAGCTAGAAGAGGTACCCAAGCCCATCTCCATCTAGGCTTCTTTTGTTGTTGCTCCAAGGTAGGCAATTCTACCTATTTTTACCTTTGTTTTTCATGGTTTTTCTAGTTTTTTTTTGTTTCCTATGTATTAAAGCCAATTTTTCCATATCTACTCTGGTGGAGGGATTAAAATGGAATTTTGATGAAATATGTCCTCCTATTTTGGTTTCTTCCATATAAAAGTATAGTCATTTTATTGCTTTAGATTTTGTAGATTCAATTTTGAAAATAGGGCTTGGTGTTTCATGCCTTTTTCCCAAAATTTTGGGGTGTGGCCATTTTTTTAAGATCTAGGACTTAGTATTTGTTAAAATTAAATTTCAAAAAAATCCTAACCCATTATTTTGATGTAAAATTTAATGGGTTTCAATGGTTTTGGCTATTTCAATTGTTTCCATGGCTATATGAACTCTAGGTTTTGAGGTTTTTGAAGTATTGGAATAAAAAAGTAAGCAATGTTACATATTTTTTTCTTGGGAGAATGGCTACACATTTGTAAAATTGAAGGTTATGGGTTTGTAGCCTTTTCTTAGGCTTTCTAACAAATGTTGTCTCATTTAATTTGGATTCATAATGATGAGGTTATGGTTGTTTTCCTAACGTTGTGCAATTAAGTTGTTTATGCTACTTTTGTAATTTTATGTAATTTTGCAAATTTTTTAAAAGGAAATAGAAACTATTCTAGCTATTTTCTAGTTATGGCTGAGTAGGCTTTGGCTTTAGATTTCCAACGAAGGTGGAAACACTTCGATTGGACTTAAAACAAATTTTCTATGAATTTTTTACTAAGCATGTGTAATGAGAATGATTATGCCATTTTCAGATTATTGTTCAAATTGACAAATTTTTCCCACATAAGTGAAAAATATTTCACATTTTTTCTAAGCATGGATGTGTAGGGCTTGATTTAAGCTTTCAAATGGTGATGAAATTACTCTATTTGAATCTCGAAGGAATTTTTGAAAATTTTTTTACCAACCCTACATGAAAATGGGTAAATGTTGACAGCTATTGTTTTGGTTAAATTTTGGTTATGTTTTATGCAAATATGATTACACATTTTTAGGTATAATGGTCATGGATATAATGTTCATAATCTTAGGATTCGTGGTGGAATCATTGAAATTAGAGCCCAGATAAATTTTTAATGAATTTTTTGGCTATGGCTATGTGAACAAGGAAAAATTATAGTTGTAGCACATTATNAAATTTATGCATAATTTAGATGTTTTTTTCCAAATTTATGCATAATTTACATAATTTAGATGTTTTTTCTAAACTTATACTCACTTGTTCTAAATTTATGCATAATGTAGACTCTATTTTCTAAATTTATGCATACCTTGCAAGTTTTCCCAAGTTTATGCATAATTTAAATGCTTTTTCTAAATTTATGCATAATTTAGACTAAGACTTAGTTTTGGGCTATAAAATTTTTTTTATAAATGCTATAAATTATGGTAATAATTTTTTTATGCTATTGCTTAAGCTAATTTAGAAAAAACATCTTAGAGCTTTTTATAGAGGTTAATTTCACCTCTAACTAGATGTTTTGTCTAAATTTGCTAAGTGTTTACATAATGTAAGGCTACAGAAGGTTGTGATAATGTTCTCTTGTGGAATTTTTTAGACTAATTTAGAAAAACACCTTAGAGCTTTTTATAGAGGATGATTTTGCCTTCAATTAGATGTTTTTTCTAAATTCTAAGTAATTCTAATAGGTCACAATGTTTTTTTCTTTACTTCATGTAGGGTCTTTTTGAGGCCTATCCTCATCATAGTGGAGCTAGTTGGTATCTTGTGCTACATTGGTCATCCTAATACCAACACCCCACCACATGACATGCCTTTCAAGAAGCTCTCATTGTGGTTCTAGCCTAGGGAAAGGGACTTCCTTGCCTACCTCCTTAAGAACTTCAGTGTGATGTTGTGGTCACACTTATCTGTGGATGTAGCTGGGATTGTTGTGAAAGCCTTGTTGCCTCAGGCATCCTGCTTGATTGTTAGATTCATTATTGATAGGCCACCTCCTAAGATAGTAGGGGGATTAGTAGATGCCATAAGCCCACACTACGTTATAGAGATTTGGATGATGCTAGACTATAGTCAGTATAATGTTATTAATACTCTGATGGTGGCACATAGAGCCCACACGTTATTCCAAGATCCACTCAACATTGTGTATCATCTATAAGGATGAGCATGGTTATTGTAATGCTTCTATGTTTTGGTTTTAAGTATGGTTTTGATTTTGGTTATGAGATACTAACTAGCTATATGTTGTTTCATTTTAGGCTTCAGAAGACATTGGTGGCCCTAGTGGTGAGGGTGAGAATGACCCATCACTTTCACCTTCGAATGCCACTCAATAGCCTCCATCAGCTTAGCTTGTTGTCTATCTATTTTTGTTTTAATTTTGATGGCTATACTTAGCCAAGATTATGTTGTAGATGATTATTTTTAATTGACATTTTTGCCACACAGTGTGGCCATGGCTATGTATGGATACGAACAATTTAACTTTAAGCTTAAATTTTGGTTTTTACTTTAGGCTATATGTATCTATAGTTGTAGTAAATTTTGTAAATTTTGTGAATGGCTATGTTGAGATTTTGGTTATAACATTAAATAGCTAATTAATGTGATAATAGGCTAAGCAAAGAGAGATATAATAATAAAAGGAACATTTGCTAGTTTTAGGCCATCACAGGCACAGGTTATATAGTTTTGCTAGTTTAAGGCCATGATTGGTCATGATGCATTGTTGCTACTTTTGCCATTTTTAGGCCATGGTGGGTCATGTTGCATTGTTTTGATAGACATTGTCAATTTAAGGCCATTCAGGCTATCATGCTAGTTTAAGGTCTTAGTGGACCATAATGCCAATTTAACATCTTAGCAAAAAAGCTATGAAAAAGACATATATTTATGCGACATTTTTGAATGTTTATAAAATAAGTAAAAATAAAGAGAGGTTGTAATAAATAGGTAAAAATGCAAATGAACTTAAGCTACATGCATAAAGAGTAAAATAAAAAAATGCATAAAAAGATATAATGAACTACAAAGGAAAGTAAGGCCACATGGCTATCAATGCATCTGATCATAGGGGCATGGGAAGGTTAATGTGAACTTCCCTTGTGCAAATTTTTCCTAATCTTTATAAGATTAGGGAGTGAGTAAGGCCTACTCTGCATAATCTTATATTTGTCATTTGCTTCACTTACAATGTTTTAAGGGAGTTCATCCCATAATGTATCTCGTTGCTTATCATTATCATCATTGGCTTTCTTGGATTGTTACTCTTCATGGTTGGGAGCTTCTTCTTGAAGCTCCACTTCATACCCTTACTCTATGTTAATGTTGTTGATATCTAGGGGAACCATGTGATCCCCATGAATGATGATTTCACCTACCTCATAAGGAAGGTAAATTTCTTGATGGATGGGAGAGGACATGGCTTGTAATTAAGCCAACCAAGGTCTTCCCATGATTAGGTTAAATCTTGGTGTCTCTTCCACCACCAAGAAGTTGGCAATTATGGGGAATTGCTCCCCAGCTACATAATCCAACGAGATAGACCCCTTGATGGCAACTCTTGATCCATTGAAGGACTTAAGAGCTATGGTGGTTATAGGTTGTATTTGCTTAGTTTAAGCACAAGCATTCAACGATGGTGCATGGGATGACATTGGTTTTGGCTCCATCATCAATATGCACCTGATATATTGTAAATTGTCCTATGTGTATGGTTATGAATAAAGGAGTTGTAGTAGTTACTTCACTATTTTTGGGATTAACCTTAATTTCACTATCACTAAATGTTAAGGGTGTTAGCTTCTTCTCCCTTGGTAAGGGAGGAACCATCACTACATGGATGAATTCCTCATTAGCAAGGATATCTTCACTAATGGGGATGAAGGTCATCATTTTAACTAGCACCTCACAATGTGTGATGGAAGTCATGATTAGGTCATATAAGCTTAGAGTTATGTTCTTTTGCTTGATGGATTACCCGACTTGGTCCATTGCATTGAGGAAGTTTTTGTCATTGGCCATGGGCTTGTTACCCTAGTTGTTCTTTGCTTTCTCCATGCATTCCAAAATGTGAACTTTGGCTTTTAGATGTGGCTATTGTGTCTCTTTCACGTTGTTTTGATTGTGGGTTTTGGTGTCCTCCTATGGCTTGATGGTTGAAGGGGTTGGGGCAGTAAAGGTCATGGGTATAGTTGAAATGGGAGTGGGCTTTAGTGGGCTCACTTCCTTTTATGCCTCAGTTTGCTTATCTCCCTTGTTGTTAGGCTTTAAATTATGTTTCTTCCTTTGTTTGGCTGAAATTTTTTGGTTATGAGCCATTGGCTGTGAGAAAGAGGCAATAGCATTAGCTATCACAAGAGGTCATTGCATTATTGGTTGGGCTACCACTGTTTGGATTGGGGAACCATGATGACAAAAGGTTCCCTTGGAGGCACTCATGATGGTACTCTTATGACAAAAGGAGTTCTTGAGTTGTGGGAATCTGAAGAAGCCCTTTCATTGTAGAGGGGTACTTGAATCATGAATGGTTCCCTTGTAGGTCTCTGATCATCATCAATGTTGAATGCTGAAATAACATAGGGGCTATCATTAGCATTCAATGGATCCTTGTAGACCTACATCGACTAGTTTTATGGTCGAATTGGGTTGGAAGCATCTAAGACTAACTTTCCCTTATCTATCATCCTTTGTAGGTAATCCTTTATCACAAGGCAGAATTCTATGTCATGATAAGGTAGCTGATGATAATAATAGAAGTGTTCTAGCTTGAAGTATTTAGGCAACCAGGGATCATCATTTATTGTCCAAGTGGGGTCCTTGGCTATTTTTTATAGCTAATCATGTTTCTTTTGAGTAGCTTCTATCAATTTTTTTATGTTGCATGTGTCTATGTTTTAATAGTTGGTCTAATAGATTTAATGGTTTCATAGATAAGGTAGTGTATTTGAACCTATTCTTTCTTTTGAAGTTACGTTTGGTTGTTGTTGATGCAATGGCCCCAAAGGTTGATGGTTGGTTATTACAATCATTAGTGGGGGCCTTTGGTGGATGCCCTTTAGCCCCTAGTTTGTGCTCTTTGTTTCTTTGGTCATAGTTGATACAGCCACATTATTTTATTTTCTCTTTTCTTTATCTCTCCATGTATGTTGACTTTTATATGCTATGTAGGCCAAATCATCATTGGCCTCTATAGCATCCTCTATATTTTTAGTTTGTGAGAATGCTTGGCTAAGGGACCATGGATCAAGGTAGTAGAGCTTGGACTTGATAAAGTTATTTATTGGTCCCTTAAATATAGGTAATAAGTGGGCTTTGACAATAGGCTCTAGTAGTTCATTCAGTACTCTATTCCATCACTAGATGAACTTTTTTATGGGTTCTAAGGTCCCCTACTTGACCTTCATGAGTTGGTCAAGCATGGTGTTGAGCTTTAAGTTATACTTGAAGCAATTTACAAACTAGGCTTCCAAGTTCTCCAAAGAGGATATGGATCCCCTAGGTAATGGGTGATAGCAATCAAGTACTTTCCTAGTCAAAGACATAGGAAAAATCCTCATGATGGTATGAGGCCAAGACTATAAGAGCAAGCATTTAGATCAGAAGATAATAAGGTGAGCATTAGTATCACCTTCTTTTTTATATTTGCTAAATTGGGGAATAGGGACACCAAGAGGAAGTGTCAAGGATGGGACTATAAGACTTATGGAATCATCCTGGTAGAGGTTCATAATTTTAAAAGCTTGTAAAGTAGAGGCTTTAAGCCTCTTCAACACCTCTGTTAGGTCCTGGAAAATCTGCAAGGCTTAATCTAGACCCTGTAGTGGCCTTGTTGGTTGCAAGGTTTATACATAGGGTTGTGGCATCTATTATGAGGCGTGTGGCCTCACCATGGATTTCATGATACAAGGAAGAGGTTGTGTTATGATTTTGTCTTATGGGCCAAACAAAGAAAAGGATGTTTGTGCCGATACCTGAGGAACAAATGGGGACAAATAGGATGTGTGATCCCTAAGGAACTTGGGGTTCCATGGTAGGCCCTACATGAGTAGTTAATGGATTTGTGGTGGTAAAAAATACCATTGATGGTTGCACTAATCAAGGCATAAATGGGTTGTGAGTCATAGTTTGTGGCATTGATTAAGTTTGATGCTTGGCTATGACCGATGTGGGGTCAAATGTGGTAGGGTAGGAAGGAGTGGAAGTTGGTGGTACCATGCCCATGAAGAAAATGAAAGCGTTAGAGAAGGTGTTGTGACCTTGGGAGACATTTATTGGAAACTTGGTAGATTGCTGGAAAGACATGACTATACTATTGAGAATTAGTTAAAACAAAGCTATAAATGATAAAATGAAAGTAAATTCTAGTAAATGGAAATCAAAAATGTGGAAGATATGCGGGTTTACCCCTTTACCATAAATGAAAAGATGAAAATACATTGACCTCCTAGTTGCCTCTACGTTGGGTATGATAGATGGGTGATGAAGTGTCTTCAGTTGGTTACATCAACAAGATGTTGTCAATGTGACCCCATCAACAGGATGTCATCAATGCAACCCCATCGATAGGATCCTATTGACATAGGGTTTTCCACGTTGACGTGGCACCCTAGTAGGTTTATAAATACGACACCCCAACCATGTTAATGGAGGTTAGAATTTTAATTGCTAGTGAAATTCTTGTAATTTATTTTTGTAAGAGATACAATACTTTTCTAAGTGCTCACATTAGAAGTCAAGAAGTATACGGATCTTTATTCGAGCACTATTATACCTAAGAACTGTAGTGTGTGCAGAAATAAAGATGAGCTTTTTGATAAACCTTGTAGAACTTGGACTACCTAAATGATTTATTTATGCATTTATTATTTTTATTATTTAAGAGATTAATTAAGCTAAAATGATTAAGACTTTCAGTAATTAATTAAGATAAATAAACTAGCACACATAAGTACAACCACTTCGAGCATATGTATAACATTTGGTAATCCTAGTAGTGCTTAATGCCTTGTCACCTAGCAGTGTTGTATGTGTTCAAGATGTTTACAGAAAGTGGGACCAGATGCTTATGTTAGGATAGTTAGTTATAAATTAGCAATTAAATTAGTTGAATTAGTTAATCAATTTATTCTCAATCTATTACAAGCCTTAGGCAAACAATATATAAAATAATAAAAATCATGTGCCTCAATTGCACTTAATCATACAACTGAGCTTCAAAACTATAGTTGGGAAGACAATGATTGCTCTATGATTAGATTTACCTTCTAAATTAAATCTTGTGTACAAGAACACTAGAAATCCATGGAATTCAACCAAATCATGCATGAATGCCTTAGTGATTTGTATGGTTGGATGTAGGGATACCTCATTGCTCATCAAGGGGGAAAGAACGGGGATGAGATAATGGAAATCTCACACCTTATTATTTTAATGTTGGAAAGAGGGGGGAAAGTTTGAAGAAAAAAATGGAAACCTAATAATTTCCAAAGACGGTTTTGGTATGCTACCAACTTTTACCACAAAGGAGGAAAAAATAGGTTTCGTTGGTGCAAAAACCAACATTAATTTTGTGGCAAAAATGTGGCAGCAAAAATTAAATGACTTTTAAGGCTCCCACGTTGGCTTTGTTATAGAAATTCATAGTAGATGTTATGAAACCTCATTACCCACACCACCTATAAACACTAAGGTTTTTGATATAAGGAAGGGGGGGCATAAAGATAGTGTTGAGTTCCTTGGGAGTTTTGACTTCAAAAAACTAGAAAATGGCTTTCAATTTGCAATGTTGGAAATGAAATAAAAGTAGATTTGGTCATTAAATTGGTAAGAAACCTCTTCCACATTAGCCTCCCAACTGCTTCCATGCTGGGTATGGAAAAGGGGGAGAGAAGGGCAGTGAGATGATGGGAATATCACACCTTCTACCTCAACGTTGATGAGGGAAAGGCTAAAAACCAAAGTGGAAAGTTGGTGTTTTTCCCCTAAAACTAGTTTTAGCTAGCTGCTAGTTTTCTTAGCTTGGAAAAATGGGGGAAAGCCAACTTATAGAAGAGTTGAACCACCCACTTTAGAAACTATAGAATAAAATATTGGCAGTAGAAATAAAAAATAGGGGGAAAGAGATATCAATGCTGGCTTTAGGATGTGAAAAGCCAACATCAACCCACCTGCAACTTCCACGCTATAGTTTTGATCATAGGGAAGGAAAGATTAGCATTAATTCTTTAAAGGTTTAACTATGAGAAATCAAAGAAAAACTTGAAAATGGCAACACTGGCAATGGAGAAGAATAGATCTAGTCACAAAATTTTGATGAAGGCCCTCCTTCTAGCACCAAGAAAAATTGTTGTGAATGAAAACCTCAATCACTGGAAAAATCGAAGATCCTCAATGCATTAGTTCCTCAACCCATGAATCCCTAGGACCTCTACAAAAAATATGGGATTTGGGATGCCCTGGCTAATCCAATAGATCAACCAAGGACTTACAAAATGAAAAGCATGGTGAATGAAATGCAAAACTAATAGTAGATCTAAATAATGCACATATAATAAATAAATTTATTTTCTACACAAAATTAGAAACTAATAGTTAGAGAAAATGTATACAAATGATGCCTAAATGAGCAACCAAGGCGGGTTCACTAGTGCAAGAGTTCAAAGCCTATTGAAGCTAATGCAATCTGCTCCTTGATCTAGATTCTAAGCCACTCTTGATGCTTTTGAACCTTCCTCAATTGCAACCTCAAATCCACAATGTTGGCTATGGTGGGGGTTGAGAAATGTGAAAAATCTAAGCTACCCAAATGCTCTACACTAGGAGTTGGGAATCCCAAAAGTGCAATGTGTAGTTTGAAAATTTACAAATCCCAAAGGTGGTTACAAGGCCACAAGGTCACAAGGTGTCTATGCTAGGTTCAAGAGAATACAAGTGTGGAAAATTGTACAAAAGTCTTAAGTGCTTGAGAATGTCCAAGTGTAGAACTGTGAACAATTTTGGTGTGCAAGAGTGTATGCCAATGGTCTCAAATTGCAAAAGTATGAAACTGCAAAAAAGGGTTAAACCATGTAAAAATATTGGAACTTGTAAATGGTGTATGATGCCAATTTTATAGGTTTTGGGTCATGAATGGTGCTACAAAATGGCTATGATTTGGCTGTAAAATGGCTATAAAATGGCTGCAAATTGGTTTCCAATTCAAGTGAGATGGATGTCAAAATTTTGAAGGGGGTTACTATACATAGTAAGTGCTTCCCCCCATGGCCATTCCATTTATTATAAATAGTAACCAAGGTACACTTTCTATGCTGGAGATGAATCTTCCATGCTAAGCTCTTCACCATGCTTACTAAAGTGGCTAGTCAATGTTGAAGTACATGAACTGATGAATTTTGGCTTTTGTGGCTTCCACACTAGGGGTGAAGACTCCACACTGAGGGGGAAATATTTCCAAGTTATGCATGTAGTCTCTATGTTGAACAGAGAAAGTTTCTAGAACCCCCCTCCTTCCATGTTGGGGGTAGGTAAGATTTACCCTCTGCATGTGTTTCCAATGTTGATGAGTAATGAGGTACCCTTATGCCCAACCATAAAAATCACAAGTGTTCACACATGATCCAGTCAAATTCCATGGATGGGACTAGTTATGGCATCTAGATTGTTATGCCTTGATCACAATTTGTTGTCTTCCCACTTAGACTAGTGGTAGCTTTGTCACATATAGTTTAGTCCAAAGTGAGGCATATGATAATTGATGTTGTAGCAGCCTTATGCTACTCCTAATGATAATAAGAAAATTAATTACTTAATCTAATTAACAATATAAAGATAAAGTCTAAACTAACCTACAGGTAATGAGTATTCATTCCTAGCTTACCGTACACATCTTGAACCCATGTATCCACTACTAGGATTACCAAGTGCTATGCTATTGGGCAAACCAAGCAATAACGCTATTGGGATTACTAAGAAAATACATGTTTACACTCAAAATTGGTCATGTTCATTTCACCAATTCACTAATATGCATAGAAATGTAAATATTAACTAAGTACATGAAATGTAAATTTCTAGAAAGTAAATTTATTCTAAGTCAAAGTGTTGTAATGAATAAGAATGAATCTCGATCTTATTGTTATTCATGAAATGTGTCTAGGTACATGACCACTTGAATAGTATGTTGTACAACTAACTCAGATCCACACTATGGGCACTCACTGACTATTCTCTAAAACTAAAAGAGTTTAGCTACTTTATTGACCATAGAATTATTTCCAAACAATGCATCCAAGCATAATATTTATAGGCCAGCACACATTTTGCAATATTGGATATTCGACATCGCATCTTGGCCCCCAATATTGGGTGTCCAATATTAGGGCTCTAATATTAGATATTCGATATCGTAGCTAACAAAAGTTAACTTTTTATTCAAATAGATGTGACAGCATCCATTGAGGCATCTACCTCAACATGGCTATGTCAATGCATCCAATCGATGCTTCATCATACCCCCACAACTGAGTAAAAACTTGTCCTTGAGTTAATAAGATAGGATTGAGCTTTCTTTACAAAAAATTAAGAATGATGGGATTATTAACTGACACTAACTACTAACTGACTTTGAGTGTTGCATTGAAAAATTTTATTCAACTGGATGGATACAAAATGACAAAGCAACAAAAAGACTGGATAGACATTGAAGATTACAAAATTTGCATAGGTCCTCAAAATTCATTGAGGATGATTCTTCTTGTTGCTGCTACTAGTGGCAGACTTCCAACCTTGATTGTTATGTCAATGCTTCTCTAGTTATGCAAAACATTCTTAAAGGATGGACTAAAATTTCTTCTCATCATCCCATGGATCTAGAAAACATGCAATGTTTGAGTTGCTATCTTATATGTGCTACGATTTGTCCACAAACATATCCTTCATTGTCCCCTTCTTGGTTTTGGTTTCATGGCTGGCAAAAGACCTTCTTTCTTAGGAATTTCCTTTAGCATCACCTGTAGTCACCAATGAATCAACGTTAGTTTTAGTAAAATTTTCATTAATAATTAACCCTTTTCAGATTCCTTAATTTGCATTTAAGCACAAGGTGATGACAACATACTATGCCTAAGGCTATGAGGTAACTAAAATCATCAAGCTATTCACATTATTTTGATCAATTACTATTAGTTAACACAATGTTCGAAAATAGGATGTTAGAAAAATTTCAACAAATTTCAATTTCAAAATGGACATCCCTAGCCCCCATGACTAATGAGCATAACTCTAAAAGTGCACAATTTTTCAAATAATTGAAACAAAAGGTCTGATTCAAAAGATTATGAAGAAATATTAATGGAAATGGAAATAGATAAGTAGGAAAAATTAATGAAACAAATGAGAAGTAGTTTCAAAATTATGCATAAATTTAGAGAAATTGTCACTGACATTCTAGAAGATGTGAAGGTTAGTTCAAAGCCATGATCAACAAAAGTTATTCAAGTGGATCCTCCCCAAAGTATGCTTCTACCATAATGCCCTTGCATAACCACTTCTATAGATGTTCATGGGCACCTGAGAAGTTAAATGTAGACCATGCCTTTGTTTTAAACAACAGACAACTACTATGGTTAGGATGTTGCACTATACTACACAAAACCAAAAGACTCATAATTTCATGTAGTAGTGAGGTGAATAATTGGATGAGAAGGGATTGCGGAGATAATTTCATGTTGCTCTTGAAACGTATCATCACTCCTTTCTAGCCTCATAACTAGTGCTTATAGCCCATTATTGTGTCTAAGGGGTGTGCTTTGAATTTCCATTATTATATATATTATATTTTTTCCTTCTTCTTCTTCTTTCATTTTTATTTTTTTATTATTTTTTAGGATTTTAATTTATTTATTTTTTATTTTTTTATTTTTGAAATGGGAACCACACCATGCAAATATATAGCTTCAAATTTATTGGTCAAGAAAGGAGTGATGATACGTTTCAAGAGCAATCATAAACCACATGAAGAAAGTCATGAAGAGAACCCAACAAATCCCCNAAAAAAATGTAAAATAAAAAAGGTGAAAAATACTTATTAGTTCTTAAAATAGGATGAAGCATCTCCCCCATGACTAATCTTATGGCCACATATTCAAGAGATGGACTACACAATTCCTTGGTTATACACCACTGGTTTTCCATCTGTCATTGTTACTGATTTAAGTAATTGCATGGTAGCACATCTAACATTGGTGATAGTCTTGTTTGGATCATTCAGAGACGTATCTTCATCTAGACTTGAAGGTATTTCCATTTGGGAGATCCAAATATGTTTGCTTCTTCTTCTTGATTTTCTGTTTTAATTCCCACATCTGTATGTTTAATATCCTTTTCCAGTGTATAATCAGAGTGTAAGATATATGTATCTAAGTCCTCTTTTTGGTCCATTTTCTTAAGCCTAGAACTAATAAGCAAATCAATTACTTCCTTGTATCCTTTAAACAATTTTATATTCTCATTTTGAAGCCACTAGATGTCTTTTGGTTTAGTGGCTAGTATCTAGACTGGTTTTTGCTTGCTCATACACTTGCTCCTAAACTTTATGGTGGGTTAGTATAGGGGTTGTGTTAATATTTCAAACTTCTAGCCCACAAATTCACCCTTTATCATGATTAGTTATGCATGGATTTTTCTTTTGTCTCTCCACAATGCTAGATTCATAATTTTTGTCAAGTGTTGGAGTAACAATTGATGTTGGCCCTTACGTAGGATTGGAGGACATTGGTTGTGAAAGGAAGGGTGTTTCACTTGATTGATAGTATGCTTATTTGGATGAGTTAGTAGGTCCATGAGTGTTGTGTTTATGCATGGAAACTATCCTCAAGAAAGAATGTTTCTGAGATTGTGGTGGGGACCTATTGGCATTATCATTTCTATGTATGTTCATAGCACAAGTGGCATTCTTTTATTAATGTTGTGGTGCTGCAACCTCCTATGTTGCTAGTCGTGACATGTGAGGGAGGTAAGTATGAGAATATTGAGGATATGATGGAGGATGAAAGATGTGAGATGATGATCCTTCAAAAGATGTTATGGGTCAATGATATTCAAGAAAGTGGTAGTAGTGATTTGAAGTAGATGAAGTAGAACTAATTGGGGAAATAGGTTGTTGAACATAATATTCATATAGGTTTGGCTAGTAGTAAGGACAGGTCTAGTTTGATGATGCCCTCCCCCATGATTGGGGGTTTTACCACTACAATTGATGATAGTTTTGAGGCTGGTAAGAAGTCCCACTAGGATAGTACGATTGGTTGTAGGACTATCTATAATTACCTTGTGAGAAAGGTAATTTTCTAGGCATCTTCTTTTGTATAAACTTGGGATTCAAAGAAAAATCCAAATACTCATGTAGATCTAACATGATTGGGTAATAGCCCTTTGGATGGTCATATAGGTAGATGTCACNTGATGAGGTGATTTCACAACAAACCTTGTCAATACAAAAGTTTATTGATGAGCTTGAAATAAGGTTAAATACGATGTTGGAATGAAAAAATGAGAAAGTTACAACTTGTGTAGAAACTGTATAGGAAAGAGTAATGTAAAATGAATCAAGTGATTGCAACAAAAGTAGGAAAAAGAACCAAGAAATCTATAGGAACACTTATTAGAAAATNAATAAACTTTTGTATTGACAAGGTTTGTTGTGAAATCACCTCATCAGGAATTACCTCTTTATCCTTATCATAGATATGGACCCTTCATTTTTGAAAAATTGGATTCCAGTGATATTTCTTAACATTCTCTCATTTACATAGCTCTCCTTTTTCCTTTGCCACATGCTTGATTAGCTTTTTGATCTGATGGATTCCTAGTTCATATAATTGACCTTGATCATGCATCCCAAGGGTCTCTCTCGTTTGACTATGAAGCCCATCTATGATGTGAAAAATTTTCTCTTCTTGAGAGAAAGCATGACCTAGACATTTATTCAGTAGAGAATAGTATCTATCTAGGGTCATATCCAAGGGCTCATGTTTTTTCTTGTTTCCATCCTTGGATTCATTTCCTTAGATTGGACACCCTCACATAGGTTTGATATTTCTAATTGAAGAGTTCCAGCATTATGGACCACCAATGGACTGAATTTGATTTCAATGATCTATACCACACTTTGGCTTTATCTATTAGTGTCCTAGAAAAGAGTTTAAGCTTTTGCCATCCACTTTCAATGTTTTCTAAGATGTAGGCATCATAGAAGGCTTGCAACTGATGTTGTGAATTAGAATCATAGCCTCCCACAAATTTAGGGATGTTATTCATATCAAGCCTTTTGATGTAACTTTCCTTGCAATGCCTATAGGGAATTTTGACTACCTTTGTGATCTGCGTCATGCTCTTAGTGATCAATAAGGGTTCATCATCATTAGGCATGTCGTGGTAAAAATTTCTATTTCTATTTGTCTAATTGTGATGATTTTTTCTATGCTCAATTTGATGTGTTTGATTTTGCCCTTGGTTTGGATTTCTATTTTTATTTTGACTCTATAGTGGAGCTCTATCTCTATACCTACCTTCATCTTTATCAAAACTAGACGTTAAAGAGGAAGAGGAAGATGAGGAACTGGGAGAGTCAACATGGCTTCTATAGTGTTCCCCATGGTCCCTTGATTTATCTTTTCTAGGTTTTGAGGAGGTCCTAGGCCTTAATGCCTCCCCTAGTCTAGGACTTACTTTATCTCCTCTAGGATTGTTTTCCTTCAGTGAATATAGTCCTTGAGTGTAGTCAAGGTGGTCATGAACATATGAAACTCCTACATAAGGTTGGTCACTCTAATTTTCTTTAATATATATCTCATTAGTTCTCCAATGAATGTTCTCTTCATATGATGTATTATTGCTTCGTTGTGAAAGAGATATTTTTGTTAGTTAATGATGTGTGTGACTTAATATTTTTTGAAAGATAAATTTTTAATGCATTTATAGTGATCATGTATAATATAACTAATCTAGATTACTAGCACCATCCATGGCAACGATGCCAATGATGAGCGGCAAGGTACCCCTTATGCCCAACCATACAAATCACAAGCATTCAGGCACGATCCTGTCAAATTCCATAGATGGGCCTAGTTGTAGCATCTAGATCATTATGTCTTGATCACAATTCATTGTCTTCCCACTTAGACTAATGGTAGCTTTGTCATGTATGGTTTAGTCCAAAGTGAGACATATGATAATTCACGTTGTTGCAACCTTATGCTACTCCTAACAATAATAAGGAAATCAATTACTTAATCTAATTAACAACATAAAGATAAAGTCTAAAATAGCCTATGGGTGATCAATGTCCATTCCCAGCTTA
>MNCI01034583.1:364137-406664 GCA_015680685.1 Gnetum montanum | reverse complement strand
AGTGACACAGAGAAAATAGAAAAATACAGAAGTTCCTGAGCATACAACATTACAATTGTGTACAAAGTTAGGTGTTCATGATAATAGGAAAGAACACCCTTGGATCCAATGGACATTCAACCCCTCTTCATAACAGAAGAATGAGGGAGAGGCAAAAAAGATCCAGTAATCTTGAACAATATCTCATGAGTGATATTGTTGCATCCTCCTTGCTAAAGATGGTCCTGCTTCCAGTCCATGCTCCCCACTACAATCACAACAAAATCAAGGATTAGTATATAAAGTGTAATGGATAACAGCTGAATACCTTGTCTCATCAATGATTTTATTTAGTTGAGTTGTAATTGTGATAGATTGATTGCTTGATAGTGTTAGTGGAAAGACTAACGAATGGGTTAAGTAAGAGAAGCGGTCCATAAAATTTAGAAAAAGCTTAACACAAAGAATACTAGAAAGAGGGTATAAAAATTCATAATAATAAAAAGAAGGAATTCACTAAAAATAGTTGTGAGGATACATACAATTGGATGGCATTGATGGGATAAATAAACAGAATTTAATTTTAATAATGTCTAAGGGTAAAGAACTTAACTTAACCAAACCAAAAGATATGCAAGCGGGTCCTTCCCAAAGCAGGCATAGGCCTTTTATGCCCTTGCATAACTTCAAACCAAGGAGTCTATGGGCACCATGGATGATTAATGGTTGTGGAAAGTTAAGTACACAAACCTAGAAGTAACTGACTAAGAAACCTAACACATCAAACTAGAACATTGAATCAAAACATGAAACTGACAATGAGGTGAGGCATGAAAAGCATAGATCGATGATAGAGAGAATGGAATGGAGTTCCTAATTATGGTCACATAAAGTCCCTTGTGGAGTTTGTGATTAAATGACTTGGTAGGATCCATCCTTAGTCTAGACCAAAACCAACCACTTTCAGTAACTTCGCATCAACATTCTAAGACTACTCCATCCCCTGAGATACAAGAATGCTCCCACAAAACAACCACCATTCCAAATTAGAGAGAAAGTAGGAAGTGAGAAAGGGCCTTAGTTAGAAAAGACAAGACAAGTCCCATAACTAGTGCTTGTAGCCCTTTTATTTGGTCTAAGGGGTGTGCTTTGAATTTCCATGTTTTTTTTTTGAATGGAAACCACACCATGTAAAGACCCATGCATTTTCACATTTATTTTGTCCAAGGAGTGTGCTTTGAATCCTCATATTTTTTTTTCAATGAGGATCACACCATGCAAGGACTTATTTGACTTCCTATTGTGAAATGACACAAAATGGTAAGAAGCTCACAAGAGCACACCCACACATAGGAAAACAAAAAACTACAAAGAATACTGCATCTCTTTAATGCCACATCCTATCTAAACCTTTGATTCCTTCCCAATTCTAGAAACTATACAATTCACCAATGTATTAAAGTTGCATTAATGAAAAAGAGATTGCATGTTTCCAAAATAAGGAAAACCATAGAGTATGTGGATGGGTGAATGATGTGGACTCATTGCCTATTACATGAAAAGAAACTATGTGCCAGTCATCAGTAACAACATTCAAAGTTAGAAACCAAACATTAAAAATTAAATTAGAAATGAAACACACCACCATTGAGTAGCACATTACCATTGTACCTGACACCTTATTAGCAGAAAGAGTGGAGAAATACATCAAACACAAGCAAACATAAAAGAAAGTAAAAGAGTAGGTAATAAATATCAAATATATTAATGATGGTATAAAACAAAAACTTATAAAGGATCAATAACCTAAAAAACAAAAAGATGTAAAACAAAGATATTAAACAATGAATATAAAAACCAAAAAGTTGTAAAACCAAAAATGTGCAAAACAAAAAATTCAAAAGATTGAGGGGCCATGAAAAATGTTAGTATAGGTGGCCATCTCGCCCACAACTAAGTTGAAAGGGAAAGATCCGAAAGATTGAGTGTGGTTGTCCATCTGGCGAGGTGTCTGTTGAGTTGGTTGGCTTGGGCTCATGGAAAGTTTTTACTTGTTGGATGTCGACTAATTGTTTCTTATCTAGGCTATCAAGTTTATAGATAATCATGACCCTAAATAGAAAACTCTCATCAATAATCTAAGGTCCTTCCCACAACATTTGAAATTTGGTTCGTTGGGGTACGTGTGCAGGATTCCAATAGAGGACTTTGTCTCCTAGTTGAAAATTGACTTTTCTGATTTTGAGGTCATGGCATTTCTTATTGAGTGCCTTATGCATTTCATTGGATGATAGGGCCATTACCTGATTTTAATCTAGCAATTTGAGGTTCATTAATTGTTCTTTTTGTGCTAGACATAGATTTAGGTCAAGGTCATAGGTTGTAGAGAGTATACGAAGCTCGGATTAGATGGACAGTATTGGTAGTTTTCCATACACAAGCTCATAGCAATGAATAACCTATGGGAAGCTTTCATGCGGAGTGATAGGCCCAAAGGGAATCATTTAATTTGGTGCTCTAGTCCCTTCAGTATTTGCTAATGGTGCATGTCAGAATTTTTGTAATCTCCCAATTAGTGACCTTAACTTGACCATTGGCTTAGGGGTGATATGGTGTTGTGAGTTTGTACTCAACCCCTAGGCGCTACAGAAGTTTTTGAAAAGTGGCACCTATAAAATGAGTTCCATTATCAAAAATTAATGCACAAGCCACACCAAACCTATTTATGATATTTTTTTTGTACAAACCGAGCAATAGTAGTGGATGTACAGTTGGTGACAGCTGTTGCTTCTACCCACTTAGTGCAATAGTCAACCATGACTATTATATATGTCTTTCCATTTGATAAAGGTGTGATGGGATCCATAAAGTCAATGCCCCAAATATCAAATGGCTCAAGAGGCTGAATCCATTGTTGTGGCCCTTCCATTCAAGCTATCATTTCACCATCCCTCTGACAATAATCATAAGCATGAACGAATTGGTGTGCATCCCTGAAGATTATTGGCTAGTAATATCACGCCATGAGGATTTTTATGGCCATGCATCTTCTAGCATAATGGCCCCCACAAGGGCCTTCATGAGCATCCTAGAGAACACATAGTTGATCTATGTCAGGGACACATCAACATACCAGGCCACTAGGATAGACTTTGTAAAGGTTCCCATTGATTTTCATGAAATGCTTGACCCAGTGAAGAAATTGTTGTTTCTTTCTGGTGTCCAGCACTTATAGTAGTTCTTTCTTGAGAAGATAAGTGATGATGGTGTCATACCATTTTGGTTCATCAAGAATTTGTGCATTAATAGCCCCTACAAGGAGAGATTTATCAAGAAACTGATCAAATGAGAGGCTTTCTTTCTCCTTGTCGTCCCATCTTAATTATGATAAGTCGTCAGCAACCACATTTTCTACACCTTTTTGATCTGCCATCATAAGATCGAACTCTTGCAAAATCATGAGCCATTGTATGACACAAGGGCTCACCATTGGTTTATTCATTAGAAATCGGATGGCGCTATGATATTTGTGCATGAACACTTTATAGCTAAGCACATAGTGCTTGAACTTCTCTAATGCAAACACCACTACCATCAAATCCTTTTCTATGGTGGTGTAGTTCAGCTATGCACCTATAATACTTTGGCTTATGCAGTAAATGTAATATGGACGTTTTTTACCATCCATCTGCATAAGCACTGCCCCCAAAGCATAATTCGATGCATCAGTCATCACATGAAATGGTCTGGACCAATCAAGTATTTTGTAGAATTTGAGTTTCAACAAGCTTCTGCTTTAGTTGCTGAAATGTTGTTTCCCATGTAGGGCTCCAGACGAACGATGCATTGTTCTTTGTCAATTCCACCAACGGCTTAGCGATTTTGGAAAAATTCTCAATGAAGCACTGGTAGTAGCCAATATAACTAAGGAGTGATTGCACTTCTTTAACTATTTCAAGTTGACAGGTTATTCCTTAGATGACCCTTATTTTTTTACGATCCACCTCAATTCCTACTTTTGAAATATAGTGCCCCAAGACTATGCCTTCCTAGACCATAAGATGGCTCTTTTGCCAATTGAGTCGAAGGTTTGTTTCAACACATCTCCTCAACACCTGCTCAAGATGGTCTAGGGCTTACTTAAACGTAGCTCCATAGGTAGAAAAGACATTCATGAAGACTTTTTCCCTAGTACTAATTTATTGTTGGAAAATGCTCAAGACTAATCGTTGAAATGTGGCTAGGGCATTACATAGACTGAATGGCATCAAACAGTAAGCGAAAGTCCCCCAAGGAATTATAAAAGTTATCTTTGCCTAGTCCTCTAGTGAAATCCAAATTTGGTTATAGCCACTATAACCATCCAGAAAGCTATAATAATTATGCCTAGAAATGGTGTCCAACACTTGTTCAACAAAAGACAATGAAAAATGATCCTTGAATGTTGCCATGTTAAGCAGCCAAAAGTTGATGTACACCTACCATTTACCTTCTTTCTTGGGTAAAATCATGAAAAGACTAACCCACTCACTATCTATGATAGGGTAAATGAATCCTGCCTTGAGGAGTTGTTCAATCTTCTCTTTGACAATCTACTTTAATTTGGGATTCAAATGTCGTTGTGGCTATTATTTTGGCTTAACAGCAAGGTCAATGTATATCTACTACTAGGATATTCTTGGATTTATACTAGTGAGCTCGGAATATGACCAGGCAAAGGCTGCTAACCATTTTTCCACAACCTTCATCAACATTTTTTTTGTTCTATAGCAAGCTTAGCAGTAATAATGATCGACCTTCCATTCTTTAAGAACACATACCCCATTCTAGTCAATAGTGTCTTCAATTTAAGGGGCTCTTATTTAAAATTGTCAAGAATCTCCATCTCTTTCCAATTGATATCATCATTTACTCCTTCGAAGAGTTGGTGATGAACTTGCTCAAGTTCATCCATACTTCCAACATATTCATATGTTAAGCCCTTAGTAGGTTCCATGCACAATGTACTACTACTAGAATTAGTTGTTAGCCGTTGGATGCCTTCCTATTTTGTGGTTGCTATATATAGGCATCTTTAGATTTCAACTTCTAGTGTACATTGCTTACATGCAAAGATAGATGTTTACTTCACTGACCATAACTTCTGCACACAATGGCACCCTAAGTTGTTGTACATGATACATGGAACCCTCTTCTTCTCAATCTTTCCAAATTCATTTTCTTTAGATATCTCCAAGGAAAGATCTCTAATGCCCATTTTAGCATCAATAGTGCTTCACCATGTCCTTCCCATAATAAACTAGAAGTCCCCCTTACAATTCTCCACCTTAATTACCAAGAAGTTGGTGAGATATGACCACCCACAAATAGTGGTTACAATCTCCTGTACTAGTTCTAATGGAATGGTGATGTACTGGTCTACCAATTCCAGTTGGATGTTGCTCTTCTTCAAGGGAGGAAGGTTCCATATCATGTACATCTCATGCGAGATCATATTAACACCAAAACCAAAGTTAAGAAGAGCTTTAAAAGGCTCATTACTAGCAATTTACAAATATACTAGGAAACTCCCACAATTAACTAACTTCCTAGGTAGGTTACCAGCTCAAATCCAATCAAATATAGCATGGGTCAACATTACAATATGGATTCAAGAGGGATTTTAGTTTGAAGGGGACTCGAATAAAGGTGAGACAAAGGAAGGTGGAGGAGCAAGGTTACCAACCACTGATGTGTCTAAGGGCTTTGGTGGACTACAAGGTCAGAAGAAGGGTCTTTTCTTTGATCGTGATTTTGACCTACTTGGTTGGTTAACCAGTTGTAGATTAACCACCCTCATAGTGTTTCTTTGCTATGGTTGGGCAAGTAGTTCACCTTGCATGGATGGAGTAGGTGGTAGCTATGCAAAAGATAGAGGAGTAGGTGTAGGTATAGGAGAAGCATGAGGATAGTAGATGGCATCCCTCCTTGGATAGGGTGATTAGTATACTTTAGGAGGGTAGTGGTGAGGTTGGTAAGCAACAACATGACCATAGGACTCCCATGGAGATGAAGGTTTCTAAACATAATAACCATAAGAATCTAGTTGTTAGTAAGGGTATTGCTGTCCTAGAGATGCCAATGCCCATGATTGTGGTTACTGCCACTACTGGTACAATTCATAAGGTTGTGGTGGAGTTCCACTTGGATAGTACTACTGTGGTTGGTGGAACTATCAAGTGTTGGCTTATAGATAAGGCAATCTTTTAGGTGTTTTCCTTTGTGCAAATCATGGATGTAAGGCATACACCTAAGATTCGTGCAAGTGTGACATAATTGGGCAAAATCCCTTAGGATGTTCATACTGACAAACATCACACTCGTCGTCATCATCTGAGTCACTATCTACAACCATCTCTATCACAACAATTTTATCCTTACCCTTAGATATATCACGTTCAGCTTTCTTACATCTCTAGCACTCACACTCATCACTTTGCTCCTTGGACTCTTCAACAATTTTTAAGATAGACTAAAACTTGTTATCCATAGAGTCCCATAATTTGTTAACCTTAGCTGTGATTTTAGATTGAAATTTTTGGAGTGGCAAGGTTTTCTAATTAGCCACCTCATCTCTAGTTAATTCATCCTCACTATCACAAAATCAAACCCCCCATTTGTGGATAGAAGGATCCCTATTGTATTCCTCTACACATTCTTGTTTTCTCAATTCTCCCTCCTCCTTGGCTACCTGCTCAATGAATTTTTGGATTCAATGGGTGCTTAATTCTATCAATCTTCCTTTGGCATAGATGCCAAGGGTTTTCCTTTTTTCAGACCATAACCCATCTATGATATGGCAAAGTTGATCAAGCTGAGGATATCCATGGCTGGGATACCTATGTAGCAAAGAATAGTATTGGCCAATGGTGGCATCCAAGGGCTCATGGTTTCCTTGTTTCCACCCTTGGATCTACTTTCTTAGATTGGACACTCAAGAGTACGTTTGATATTTATCATTGAACAATTCCAACATTGTACTCCATCGCCTAATTAATTTTGGTTCCAAGGATCGATACCAATTTTGTACTTCCTTTATGAGTGTTCTTGGAAATAATTTGAACTTTTGCCAGTCATTCTCAATATTTTGCAAGGCACATGCATGTTGGAAGGCCTGGAGATGATTTTGCATATCAGCATCGTATCCTCCCTCAAAGTGAGGGATGTTGTTCATGTCTAGCCTCTTTATTTTGCTACCCTTTACATGACTTGTTAAAATTCTCACAACCTCTGCTATGCTTAACATGCCCCGAGTGGCAAGTAGAGGTTCATCAAGGCCATGTTGATGGTGCCTATGATGTTCTCTACTAGCCCTTCTTTTTTGGTGGTGGGTCTCTTTGGATTTCCCACACCTCTAGTCATGACTATCTCAATGATCCCTTTTGTTATTTTGGTCTTGTCGGTCACCTTTGTCATAATTATTCCTTTTGCAGTCATGATCTGAGCTAGATGAAGAAGAACAAGAACACGATGAAGGAGAAGAGGAAGGAGAACTTGCTTTACGCTGATGTTTATCACCCTTCCTTCAATACTCACGACCATAATCATGATCATGACCTCCTTTTTCCCCTTATTATGACTTGCCTCTATAGATCCATTTTTTTCATTAGATCCGTTCTAACCAAAACCTGGATTATGAATTGTGGATTGCATGTTCTAGTTAAGGGCCCCCTGAACAAAGTCAAAAGAGGAGAATCACTAAAGAATTGGTCGCCTCCATCTAATGGGCCAAGCATAGGTGGAAAAGTATTTGAACCCTTGCCCTTCACAAGCTCATGTTGGTGCTCCAGCTAACAATCCCTTAACCTTTGTGCTTCAATGGGATGATAATCCCTTGAATCAGGATCTCGCATCTCATACTCTTTGTGAAGATGTTGAAGTCTATGTCGTGTGAGCATTAGCTAGAGCATCACTGGAATAGATCAATTAGGTGGCAACACAATGTTTCCTTCCATGTCACACCATTGTAGCATTTCATCATAATGCAAAATGAAGGTGAAGCCTAGTACATACTCATTGGGATGAGCATATACCGCCTCGTATTGCTAAGGCACCTAGTTTGCCCTAGGCAAAGATAGACTCCTTTGAGAAGAAGAAATTTTATGTTAATGAACTTACAGGTAGTGTGTAGTTAAGGTTTAATTTAATTATAATTCTAATTTTTTTTCATAAGATTTGACTCTTTAGGGTTCAAACAATGGGGTTCCTAAGTTCCACTCGGTTTAGATAGCGCATGTAGAACTAAACTCCTTGGCAACAATGCCAATCATGAGTGGTGAGGTACCCCTACACCCAACCATACGAATCATAGATGTTCACGTGTGATCCAACTGAATTCCACAGACTTTAACTACCAAGTATGCTAGAGATAAATAGTGCATTCGTGTTGTCTGTTCATTGTCTTCCCAGTCCCACTTGTGGAATGCAATTGTATGGTTAAGTGTGACTGAGGCGTAATATTTCTATTATTATGTGTTTTATCAATTTACTTACCTAAAACAACAATGAAAGTGAGAGTGATTAAGTGTTAAGAAAACTATGATTTAATCTAGCCTAACACAAGTAACCATTCCCACTTGCCGAACACATCCTGAACTTTGTGTTAACACTACTATGTTGTCAAACGCTAACCGTTTCTAAGCTACCAAGTGTCACACATATGTTCAAAGGGGTCATGCTTGTGTATTTTAATGAGTTAATTAATTAAAATTAATTGATTCATGAATAGCATTAATGTAAACTACATGAAATCACAATATATAAATGCATAAGAAAGAAAGTCTCAAGTACTGCAATGTGAATCAAAGAGCTCATCTTTATTGCCAACAAAATGGTATGTTTAGGTACATCAATTCTTGAATAAAGACCTAATTACACTTAGACCTCCTACTACGAGCACTTGGAAAATATTCTAACTCTCAAATGAACAAACTGTAAGAGTTTCACTACTTGATTGCCAAAACTACCCTCAATTGTGTGCCTGGGGACTGTATTTATAGACCTTGAGAGTAACCCTGTGATATCGAATGTACGATATCACATCTTAGGTCATGAAATCGCATACCTGATATCACAGCCACTCTGATATAGGAGCATATGAAAACACGATTTATCATAAGGATATCTTGTTTAAATGAAAATATTGAACTACAAATATTGCCATATTTAACTCTCATGAGATGCATGTAATGCTTGTATAATAGATTGTATGGGTCTTCAACTATAATAAGTTTCATTGAAACATCATTAGCAAATTTTCATGCAAAACTACATATACTACACTACCTATGAATTATTATAGAAATAGAGTATGTTAGTAAATACCTTTCAAAATTAAGCTTAAATTCTTGAAAAAAATACTCATTATGTGTAAAATACAAAAAGAAAGTGATAATACTTGGTTGGAGCCTGGGTACAACCCCTTGAAAGATGTTAGATTTTGATTCATCCAATTCTTCTAAGATCCTACCTTAGTGAGATGAGCATTGCACCTCTAGGTAAAAAAAGAAAATGAAGGATTGTTAAACCCCAAAATCAAATATATTATAAAGAAAAATTTTGAAATACAATTGTAGAGAAGCATTCAAAAGAGGTGGATTTGAAACTCTAGCACAATATAAAAAGAATGACCTAGTAGTTTTGAGAATGCCTTTTCAGGTTATCATCCTTACATCCAATTCTAGAAAACCTCTCCTTTGGATAGAAAAAGGTTTAGACCTTACCTTCTTTTAATAGTACCTTATCAAGTTTTCACCTTAGAGGTGTAGCATAAGCTTGAGCAATTGAATAATGTGAACTTGAGCTTCAGAACATTACTTGGAGAAAAAATTTCATTATTACATCAAAATTTTGAAATGGCATAATGAACTATACTTATTAATTTTGTGAATAAGAATATCTCTTATTTTTATCAAATTTTTGTAACTATTTCTTTTCTTTTGTGACTTATATCTTTGTAACTTATTCTTAAGTTGTAAGATTTCTAGTTCCTAAAGTTATCAAAGGTTGTGAGTTAATAATAAGGCAAAAAAGCTATTATTTTTCTCTTATTAATTGAGGTTAAATTTGGAAGAAGAGTATGATGGTAAATGTATGAAAGTAATAATTTGTCAGAGATATCAATAATGACTTTTGTCCTTGAGTTATTTTTTCAAATAAAAAAACAACTTTGCACTTGTACATAAGATTTTTTTCTCATATCAAACTACACTAGTTCCTATGGGTTTATGTTTTGTTTATTTTAGTCACTATTTTTTTCTTTCATATTTACACTAATTTAGTAACAATAACAAAGGGACAAAAGTAAATCAAATGGCAATGACAAGTCTTGAGAACGCTTCGGAAAGGGATGATGGGAAACCTAGGTAGTGGTAAATCTAGTTCACAAAAAGGTTTGGAGGGCATAGAGTCTAGTTTCGTAGCTAGTTTGGGAAGGACCTTGACGAGTAGACATAGGCATATAGAAGAAGGTTTTGGTAAAGGTTTCAAGAAAGTGATAGCAATGGCTTGGTGAAGGAGCACATTTCATTCATGAATGCACTCCAAGGAAAATCCTAGTTTTAGCAGTCATAGAAAATAGTCTATTGGGATGGTAATTTTGCAAGATTTGATGGCCCTAAGATCATCATTTTATAATGAGTGCTAGAGGAAAAGAAAGAGAGGTTCAAGAAAACACTAGTGAACACTTTCAATGGAAGAATTTCAGTTTCATGCATGGGTGGCTAAGGCTTGGCTGGACATCCCGATTTAAATTAGCTTTCTTGAGAGGCAATGTGGTGTAGTTCATATTCATGAAGAAAAAAGATATGAACAAGGTGGAATTAGCCATGGCCTTGAGGATAGGCCAATTGATTATGCAAGTTGAGAAATGGGTTCTAGGGTACCAACCATCCCAGAAAGAGACCCATACTCAAATTTACACAAAAAATGGTTAACAGTTTGAATGCACTTTCCAAGACTTTTGATTAAGTTTTGGGGGGGTGAGGTGTTTTCACAAGGTTTCTGATATTTTTTGGGAACTACTAATGATTAACCTCTACACATTCTTTGAGATTCCTAGAGCAGTGACATGAATTTGCCTTTGCATGTAAGAGGATATGAAGATTCTATTAAGAATTGTTTTGAAAGGTCATCATGGTCATTTTTAGCCAATTTTCTTTGAAAAATTTTCAAAATTTTGTAGGATTTGTACTCGGTGGATCATATTTTTACCTAATTCCCTCAAAATTCATGAGTTAAGAAATCTACACTACACACCAACAAGGCAAGGGATCAAGTTAGCTAAAGTAATGAGTAAAAAGAAGGGTTAACTATGGAGGAGGTCACTAGGGTGCAAGATGAAATAAGAAAGGCTATGGATCAAGGTCCTTCTGGCATATGTATGATTTCAGGCAAGGATGAAGTATCCTTGGTGTTGAATTTTCTATTTGGGAATGATGGAAAAGTAAAAGAAACACTGGGTGAATCTCAGATACCATTGTATTATGAGATTCAGATTCGCCAAACTCCAAGATCTGCAACACTTTCTTCAAATTGTCATGAAATTCTCACTGTGTCCTGAAACCCATGGCACACTTAAATAAAAAAGACAATGAATATGTAGAAGAAACACAATAGAAACTTGACAAGCTACCTCGCACAGTGATCATTTTCTCAACTCACACCTTGCACTCTTTCACAGCGCATTAAATAGAGGAAAAAGACAGAACCAAAGGATAAACCTTCTTAATCAAGCCTTTCTTGCATCAACCTCTACATAGACACAACTTCCAACTGGTACATAATAGATCTTAGGATAGACTACAGTAATACAAACTTTATCCAACATAATCAGACTCTGATTGTAGCCCATCTAAAAGATTGAGCTCCAACCAAAGAAGGATAGATTAAGACTATTAGCTTGAGAAGCAGAAAACCTTAATGCATGACTTGCTAATGCCTATTGCTTGCCCTTTTCCAAGAGGGGATACATGGATATATATAGGATAGACTGACTCTATTTACATGTCTTCCACACCAAGTAACTGGATCCTTATCTTCAATTGCTGATGTCTTGGATCCTTATCTTCAGTTGATAATGTCTTGGATCCTTATCTTCAGCTACTGACATCTTGTTGTTATCCACTCATCATCTTTAATATCGCTTTATGGATGGAGCAGATCTTGTCACATGTTCGTGTGTAGTCGGTGCAATTTTTAATAAGCTTTGAAAGATCTTTGAGAATATTTGATGGAGATGTTGATGATGTGGCCTCATCTGGTGGTACTTTTTTTGGGATCATAGCTTCATTCTCGTACCATGTAACTTCCTGATACAGGTTGATTCGTTGAAAAGACTTACAAAGCTTGTTTTCCCATTCACTTCTTTGAAGAAGCTCTTGGAAGAAATTTCTAGTTGACTGATTAGCAAATAATGGTCTTCTTATTAGCAAGATGTTGTCTAGAACTTCCATTGTTGATAAGTGTTGAAGTATCTTAGGTTTCAATCGACTTCATTTTAAATTGTTTACTATGCAGTCTATTCTTCCTACCATATTCACATAGAAATCTAATGTAGCATATTTTTTAGACATGCTTATGGTAGATTCTTGAGGAAACATCCTATGAATCCTTCCACACCATTTTACTCTATCTTCTAATGTTTGAACTGGCCAAGAATGCCAATCTTCATTATCCTGCATTCGATTTTGAGAGTATCCACCTTCTAAAGAACTTTCTTCTGAATGTGTTGGTTGCATCATCTTTGCTTGCTACATTTTCAATTCTCTAATCAATGCATCTGGTAAATGATTTACTTCTCTATGGATTCTTTCAATAGTAAACTTATACTGGGCTAATAGAAATTTCCACCAGGAAAATCTTTACAATTTTGGTGATGGGTGGATTTTCCTTTTTAATAGTGATGCTAAATTTGTTGAATTTGTTCGCAAAATGAACAATTCTTTGACTAGATAGATGTGAAATGTTTCTATTCCCTTGATTGCTGCATGAATCTCTTTTTCAGCAAGCCAGTAATTTAGCTCATTCTTCTGGAATGCTCCTAAAACATAGGCACAAATTTCTCCTTCTTCTCTTTTCTTTCCCATTCTTAACAACACAGCGACCCATGCATCATAGCTAGTTTCTGTATTTAGAATGAATGGTTCATTTAGGATGGAAGTTAATGGAGGAAGATCCCAACATTCTTTCTTCAACTATTGAACTTGCTTGGTAACTTGATGTGTCCACTAAAACGGGGTTTGATTTTTGCATCTTCGAATCTCAATGGTTTTGGCTGATAGCCTGGCTATATATTTGGCCACATAATTAAGACATCCAAGAAACCTTAAACATTTTTCTTTTTTTTTTCTAGCTAATCTGGAAATAATGAGATCTTCTGTAGAACATGTGGCTACATGTGAATTTTTCCATCTTTTAATGTTACTCCAAGAAATTCAATTTCTCTTCTTCCTAGTTGAAACTTCTTTCGATCTCCAGATAACCCTATTCCATGTTGCTTGCACAGATCAGCAAATACCTTCAAATGTTCACATGTTTTGATACTGAATTGGAGTAGATCAAAAAATCATCTATGTAATTTGCAATAAAATTAGAACTTTTTCCAAAAATAGCATCCATTCTTCTTTGAAATTTTGATGGGGCATTCTTCAATCCGAATGGCATAATAAGCCATTCATATAATCCTTGGGGTATGCTGAATGTCGTTTTATGAATATCTTGTTTAGTGATTTTTATCTAATGATACCTGCTCTTGCAATTGAATTTGCTGAAGATCTTCTTTCTTGCTACCTTTTGGATCATTGCATCTCTATTTGGTAATGGCCATTTTATCTCAATGGTTACTACATTAAGCAAGATATAATTGATAATCATTCTAGGCTTTCCTCTTTTTATTTTTGCATGGTTTCGGACAATGAAACTTGATTAGGCATAATTCGATTGAGATTCTCTGATCAATCCCTTTTTTTGAAACTCCTCTACCTGTAATCGTAGCTCTTCTACATCTACTGGATTGAGAACTATTGCCTTACTTTGTACTAGAATGTCATGTACTGTAGGGATGAAGTATTATGGACTATCTTTGTGACAGAATTGCAAAGGATGTTCACAACAGCATGATAATAATTCTTCTTACACTTACATATGTAAAGATGCTGCTTGTTCATCAAGCCCTTGAATACAAGCTTTCATCAATTTTTGCCAATGCCTGTATTTTGATCAGGCAATATCTTCTATCCGATGTTGAGTAATAATTTCTGAAACTAATGGTTTGGTAGACGTGAAGACACTTTTGATCTATTGATGTTTGTTTTTGTGCAACTCTGGTGGAATCTTGTAAATTACTACTTTTTCACCAGCTTCATCATTAGCATTGGAACATATAAGCAAATCTAGCCCAATTGTATAGGGAGAGAGTGCATCCACGAAATGTGCTCCAAGGCCCACATCAAAACGACTATTAGAAATTTTAACAAAATTTGTCTTTTGAATATAAACATTCCCTAATTGGATAGGAATATTGAATGCAAATTGAGTTAGGCTCCTTACTCCATTTATGGTATCAAGCTTTACCGGGTTTGGATGAGACACCCAGTTCTCAAGAACATCTTTGTGGTAGAAATTCAAGGTTGCTCCAATGTCAACAAAAGCTTGATATTTATTCCAACTCTGCTTACCATTGACTGCTAACTTAGTTAGTATTATGATTACACTATGCAAAGACATAAGATGCTTGATTTGATGTTGATATTCAGCTGTAATGGTAGGTTTTGATAAACCTCAAGCTTTGTCAAGTTCTATAACAATAGGAAATCTCTTTTCATATGGTGTAATCAGGAATTTTGGAGGTACCTTTTGAAGGATTGTTATTGTCTTTGTGCCTGATTGAGATGTGCTAGGTACATCTAATAATTCTTCGCTACAATGTTGATCATCATCTCGATCCTCTAGAGATTGCTAGGACATATGTTATGTTAATTATTCAATGTTACCTTCTGATGCAGAATACATTTCTTAATCATTCAACCAAGTTTCAATTTTGGCATAGTCTTCTGCTAAGAGTTTTTGTATCCAGTCTTTAGCTAAATCTATGCTATCCCAATCTGAAAATTGGGTTTGCATCATCATTCCTCTCAATGGCTCTTGATCATTTTCATCTTCCTCTAAAGTTCAATGTATTTCTTCGTCAGATTCCCCTTCACTTTCTGAGTCATCACTAAAGAGTAATTGAATCTAGTGAATCTTCTCAATTGGTTCTTCTTACTCTAGATCATCAACTAGTTCCCATTCTTCTAAATAATTGTCGAAGAATGCTTTGATCCTTGGATCTAACTTTCGCTGTGGGAATTCATAAGCATAATGTCCAACTTGCTTACAATGATAACAACATACCTTTTTGTGATTGATAGGATATCTTCTTTTCTTAGCAAACATAGTCATCCTCCTTGTTCATCGCAGACTTGATTCCCTATACAATCTTCATCTTGTAAATCTTGAATATCTCTGAATATTAGTTGTCTTTGTTACCTTCTTTCTTCTTGGTCTTCTAGGTGGTCTACCAAAAACATCTTCTCCATCTAAATTAGCACAAACTTCTGCTGATGGGAGCAATTTTGTTAAACTCACATTGTAACATGCAAACTAAAGCTCTTTTCTGGCCATGTGGACGATATCAGAAAAATAGGTAAGAGATAGGTTCATATTCTTTTCAATGGCTTTGTAAAGTACCATGTGCCCAAGATTGGCTAGAAGGCTTTTTAAATATAGGAAGGAGATCATGGGGTCTCAATGTAATGCTAACCTGTAAACTTCTTTACTATATTCAGCACTGAATTACTCAAAGTATTTCAGATTGGTAAGCTTCTTTTGACTCAAAAGCACTTTATCTATTAGTCGCAAATTGGTAGAAAAATCAACAGTGAATTCAGTTACTATGACTACATATACTCTTTGTAATCCTTGTTGCAATATTTGCTCTTATTGTTCAAGTGTTGAACTTTCCCACCAATGATGGATTTTCCCAGAAGCTCTAGTAAATGCTCCTACAATAATTGTTCTTTCATCCAATTGCAACACTATCATTTTCATTCGCAACTGATCTATCCATAATCAAATTGCATGCAATACTTCTTTTGGTGGTAAGTATTCGATGTCTATAATAGGAACTATTGTTGCTAGCCATTGTTGAAAAGCTGAGAAGACTAGCGATTGTTGATACTATCTCCAAGGTGGATCAAATCATCTTGCCATCATTGGTCTAGTTTGACAGCCATTATCTTAAAGTTCAACAATATGTTCATCCTTGAGCTATGCTTCTTTTTCAAAACTTGCCTAACTTTAAGGAGATTTTTCCTCTTCTTCTTCATGCCTTTCCTTTATTAGACACTTTCCTACCTTTTCTTTCCTCAATTTCTAGAGTTTTTCTAGCAATTTTTCTGTTGGATCTTGGTGCTGTACTAATGGCTTTGGTTGAGAATTTGCTATAACTGGTGGTAACATCATTTTTTTGTCTAATGTATAGGCTTCCTTTACGAATTCTTCAATCCTTTTCTTCTGCTGTTGTTGTCAATCCTCCTTTTCTTATTGTCACTGTTTGATGGCATTGTCATAGGCTCTAAAATGCTACTCTATTTCAGTTACTTTTGTTTGGAAATCACTAACTAGTGAGTAAATATTAGTTATATCTCCTTCCAATAAATTCCAAATTCGACTAGCATAGGAGGTTCAATTCACGAGATAGTTCAATTATTTTATCTCATCTTTTTACTGATTTGGAGAATCAATTGAATATTTGAGAAGAAAATTGCAGTCTACCCTTGTTGCTGGTGGATCATCTTCTAATGCCATTGTATAATATGAGGCTTTTGGTGACCATTTTCCTCTTGAAATTAGTCATTTTCCTGAAACCATTTTGTTAGTCTATAGCATGAATAATGTACCTCTAGTGTCATAGTTAGGTCATTCTACCTTGGTTGAAGTAGATGCTTCTTCTTTAAACATGGTTGGTGGCAGGGTTGGTGGAACTACTTTCATAGTAATTGTAGCTGATCAACCAAATTTTTGAAGTGGATAGCAACTCCACTTTGGGATTTGCTTTTCATAGGTTGTGAATTCCTAGTCTTTTAGCAATGACTGAATTTGTGGAAAACCTTGAACATGTTCTGGTACTAAAATACTTTTACCGCATACTAACAAATGTTTGCTCCCTTGCAGAAACTGCACTCCCCATTTGAGCTTATGATTCATTAGAATAGTATTTGATAATTGAAACATGTCACAGGCTCCTATGGCTATGTAAAATGATCCTGGTAATAAATGCACACCATGAATTTCAATGCAGATATGTAAGGCAAATAAAGTCATTGGAAATTAGGTTGTACTGTACACAAAGCATCTGAATCTAGTACACCATGAAATTGACAAATCTTGGCTACTTCCCAAGCATCATTAGCATATTGACTAGATCCCAAAATTCTACTATCTAATAGTGTAACCATATATTCAGCTCTCAAGTCATAACTAAACTTTGGACTCACTATTATATCAATTTTTCCAATATGTACATAATGATATCCATCAACATTCCATTTTGCAACTTCTCCTTCAGTAAAAAAAAAAAAGGCAAGAACACTGGGAGAATCCCATGACCTTTAATGTCTAGTAAAGCTTCTATTTTCTTAATTGAAGTCGACATTTGAGCAGAAAAGGTATTAGCAAAATTATAAATATCATCCTTTGGAATAACAAGAATTTCTAACTTCTCTTTTCCTAATACAAAAAATTTCTTTGTTAACAAGGTATCATGAAAAGGTAGAATCATCTTTTGATCTTTTGACATTTCTTCTCTTTCTGTTGGTTCCTTTTGCTTCATATTTACACTACTAGATCAGAGAATGAACACTTGATGCCTATCCCCAATGTTCCTATTGTGGTCCTGTATCTGCTCATCAACTTCATCAAACATTAGCATTCTTATCAAGTGTTTTCTAAATCTTAAATCCTCTTGTCCTTGGATTTGAGTTTCCATACCTTGATCATAAACCGGGGCAGTGTATTCATCATACATGGTAGCATGCTCAACTGCTATGTCCTGCAACATCTTTCGATTTTCTTCTGCAAATGGATTATCTTCATAATCTTCTTCAACCCAAAGTTCTAATGGATAGATATACATTTCACCATTTTTATCATAAGAAGGGACACAGACAGGACTCACCTTACCTAGGGCCTAACTTGAACTTCCAATTTCAAACACTACTAGCCTTTTACCTAGATCCCCACAAATGACTTGTACAGTCTTATCGGCTAAGGAGGCAAAAGTACGACTACGTTTCAATTGTCTGGAACTCATCATTGCTGGTTACCCCAGCTCAAGCATTGATGAAAATGTTTCTTCTGAATTGAAATCTTCGCAGACTTTATAAATATCTGGTTCTAAGTTCATATCTTCCCATTCTGTATCAGTTGTTTGAAACATAAGATGAGCATCCACTTCAGATACCATCTAACCCAAGTCTTGAGATCCTTCAGATACTATATTGTGATTCTGGGCCACTGGCGCTACCATTGCTTCTGCCATTGGCTCCGATACCATTGTATTGTGAGATTCAGATTATTGTAACTCATAAAAATAATAATTAGAGAAAAGACATATATTATACATACTTTTGTATATCATATACATATATAAGACATGTATATGTGATATAATAAAATGTGTATACATAAGAGTATTAGTTTTGATTACTTGAGATAATGTAAATTTAATATTTAAACTAATACTCTTATGTATACACATTTTATTATATCACATATACATGTCTTAATATATGTATATGATATACACATGTATTATAATTAAAAAATTTTCTTATATAAGTATGTATATAACTATTATTTATTATATATATTATTACTAAGCATATATACATTTTAAATCTTATATATATATATTACTATGTATACATAATATTATTATTGTCATAATCATTTTATTATTATCTTATATTGTTATATACATGTATGTATGTATATATGTATGTATGTATGTATAATGATATATTAAGTCATGGGAAGTTGCCCCAAATAATGTTTTCTATGTAAAACATTATACAAAATTTGAAAATCCATTTCACTTAACGTGGATAGCTTGTACGTATCTCCCAATAATTTTCTCTTGATCTGAAACAAACCCATCCATATTGCTGAAAATTTATTTGGCTTTTTCATATTCCACAATAACATAAGATCATTGATTTTAAAAGTTCTTTCAAAGCCTTTCTATCAAACTAGCTTTTAACTTGAAAAGCATTCTGTAATAAATTATCCTTAGCTCTATCCATTTCAACTTCTCTTTTAAGAAGCAAGGTTATGAAAATTTTATCTTTATCAATTTTCACACTACACTTTTTCACAAAATCAAAAGTCAAGCTTATAATCTTATTTGTAACTCTTGCAGGCAAACCATAGACTAAGTTATAAGTTGACGTTCTAATAGCCTTTTTAAATCTAATATAGTTAGTCCATAATACAGATTACAAATAATCAATCCAATTTCCTAGATTCCCCTCCATCAAGTTTTTGATGTAGGAAAGAAGCTTTTTATTTGTAGATTCAGCTAAGCCATTCCCTTGAGAATAATAATTTGAAGAAGAAAATAGAAAGATGGATTTCTCTGATGTCCATGTTATAAATTCTTTAGATTGAAAAGTAGGTTCATTATCAGATACCAACATTTCAAGTATACCAAAATGACTTAGAATTTGATCTTCTAAGAACTTAATTATGTCTAATGTTAAACTTCTTCTTAGAGCTTTTACTTTAGACCATTTAGTAAAGTAATCAGTGGCTATGAGAATAAACTTATGTTTATCTCTTGAAGAAGTAATTATGCCAATAAAATCTTAATCCCATTACTAAAATGATCTATCTACAATTATTGATTTTAAAGGAGCTCTAGCTTTTTTTATTTTCAATCCTTGAATTTGATATTTGTAACATCTTTGAATCATTGAACTAATATCTTGGTACATACTAGGCCAATAAAAATCATAGTGAAGTATATGTTGCATGATAGACTTAGGAGACTCATAAAATAAATTAGAATGATCATGGAATTGTTCTAAAATAGGACTAATTTGATTATTATGAACACATTCTAACAAAACTCCTATGAAGTCCTTTCTATATAAGATTTCATCTTTAACTACAAATTTATTTGCCTTTGAAGAAATCTCTTTTCTGACTTGTAATTAAATTATTTGGAATCTTTCTCATGTTAAGGAATTCTAGAATTTCATCATACCAATTTCCTTCATGAGTTCTTAGCATGGATATTTTGTCTTCTCTAGTCATTAACTTGGCTCATCCCATTCCTTTAATAGCTTTGCATATTTCCAATGAAAATTTGAAACATTAAAGCTTTATAATCCACTTCTCTCCTTTCAATCCAATTTCATTTTGAGCCAAGAATTGTTTGACTGCAGGCTCTATTAGCATAATATGAACAAATGAGCTTTTTAAGTAATATTTGAAATGTAGAAGTGTTTTAATGACTATGAATGCTTGTTTGTCTAAATCAGAATAATTTAGCTCAGAGCCTTTAAGCTAATACCCAAAAAATCCAATTGGTTCATCATGACTGTTGTCTCTTTGAGTTAAAATGGTAGCAATTAAATCATTTGAAGAGAAAGCATATAGCTAGAAATCTTCCTTCAATTTTGGTTTTATAAAGTAGGGAGCTTTGTGAATAGCCTTTTTAGTTTCTGTTAAAGCTCTTTCAAATTTTGGTGTTTTCCTTACTCGGATATCCCTTTTTAGCATATGCATAAAAGGGTTAGTAATTTCAGTGAATCCTGGGATAAATTTCTTAAGAAAATTTATCTATCCAAAGAAAGATTTAAGAGACTTTATATTCGTCAAATACTTGATATTCAGTATTGCTTGAATTCATGCATCGTCTATAGTAATTCCTTCTCCCAAGAAACTTCTAGTCTTAATGCCAAAGATACTTTTTTTAGGATTTAATGAAATACCATACTCACGAAATTTGTCAAAAATATTTTGGAGATGACCGATATGTTATTCCTTCCTTTTTGAATAGATAGTAATATCATCTAAATAAACCACAATGAACTCGCCTATTAAACCTTCATCAGCTAATTCCACTACTCTTTGGAAGGGGCATTTGATAATCTAAATGACATCCTTTTGTAAGCAAAGGTCCCCCATATGGTGATAAATGTTATTTTATATCTATCACCCTTATCTACCATAATCTGATTATAGCTTGAAAAGCCATCTAGGAAGGAGTATAACTGACATCTTGATACTTTGATCAACATTTCATCAATTCTAGAAAGTGGGTAATTATCTTTTTTAGAGGCTTCATTCAATTTTTTAAAATCCACATAAAGCCTAATATCACCATTCTTCTTTCTTACTAGAACAAGATTAGCAAGCCATGTTGAATATGGGACTAGATATATGATTTAATCTTGCAATAGCTTCTTAATTTCAACTTCCATAGTTGGTTCAAATGATGGATTGATTTTTTTTTCCTTTTGCTTAACTGTCCTAAAATCATTTATTAAAGGAATTTTATGTGTCATCATATCAGGTCTAAAAGCTTTAAGAACATCATAAGACCAAGCAAAATTCTCTAAATTATCTTTTAACAATAATAACAAATTTTATCTAAAAACTAAGTTATCTTCCTTTGTGACATTTAACATTTGTGGTATCTCAATAGATGTGAGATTCACTATTTCATAAGCTTGATCATCAAAATTTTGTATATCTTTTCTTGTTAGCTAATTTTTACTAAACTCATGTTCATAACTAATCACCTTTGTGGGAATTAGGTTCTACTTAGAACTTGACACTGTTTCAAGTGTGATTTGACTTTCAAATTCTTACTTATTCTTCATGGACTTGAGCACTTAATCATCATCTTCAAATATTTGTAAATGTCTTATATTATCTGGTACTGATGGCTGAAGTTCATTCTTGATCATTACCCCTTCATAATTTTCACATCTAATGTTGAAGCTACTTTTGCTAACTCATCTGCTATATAATTATCTTTCCCTACCTATATATTCTATTTGATAGTGGTTGATGAGTAACAAGGTATCCCTATGCCCAAGCATTCATGCACAATCCAGTCAAATTTCATAGATGAGACTAGTTGTGCATCTAAATCATTATTCCTTAATCACAATTTGTTGTCTTCCCACTTGGACTAGTGGTAGCTTTGTCACATATGGTTTAGTATAGAGTGAGACATATGATTCTTGATGTTGTCTAGCCCTAAGCTACTCCTAATGATAATAAAGAGATTAATTAATTAAGCTAATTAACAATGGAAAGTAAAGTCTAAACTAGCCTACGTGTGATGAGTATTCATTCCTAATTGTCCACACATGCCTTGGACTTGGCGTAACTACTGCTAAGATTGCCAAGCATATGTCACTAGGCATACCAAATGATACACTACTAGGTTGCCAAGTAATTACACTTAAGTGCTTGTGATTAGTCATACTCATTCTGCTTAACGATAGGAATAATAAAGAGCAACAAATGGAAACATTAACTAAAGAAAATAATAAACAATTAAATAATTAAAAGCAATAATAAATCTAAGTGGATGTTGCAATGATGAAAGTAATCTTGATCTTTATTACCGATCATGTAACACGTACAAGTATGTCACACTCAAATAAGAATGTCATACAATCACTTAACATCACACTACAGACATGCACTAGAAAACAAAATTCTAACTACTCTAAAATCCATGAAAATGCTATTTAAAATCTATCTGTTACATCCCAACCATGCACCCAAGTATGGTATTTATAGGCTAGCATGGAAGTGGTGATATCATATGCCTAACATCGAAGTTTTTTCCCTAATATCAAATACCCAACATCATAGCCCTGATATCATATATCTATTATTGTGGCCCTACAAAACATGACTCATCATGCCCCCATGACTGAATAAGAACTCATCCTCAAGTTATACAAAATAAGAAACAAGTTCCTTATAATCGATTGGGAAGGTATGGGATTATTAACTAGCTTAAATAAATACACAAATTGAATCTTCCATGCCATAGTGGTGTTTTACAAAAAATATGCACACAACATTCCAAGATAAAATTGGGAAAGCTCATGTAGTTCTCAAAGGTAGTGGCTCTTCGATCAATTGCTTCCCCTTGTCACTAGGCTTTTGAAATTTGTAGCGATTCAGGGGCACTTACAACTTTTCCTCCTTTGTCTTGGATCATGTACCATCCAGGCTACTAAGCCCATGTGTGCTAGAATTGGTACATCCCATGTGCACGATAGATATGCAAACATTTTATTGGCTTTCACATACTAGGCTACAAACTGTTGTCATTCCTCCTCAAAGGCTTTGGCCTTTTCTTTCAATTCATGATGATCTGTTAACCTCCTAGCTAGGTTTGAGGCTACAGCTTTCTGTTCATGGTAGTAGTCCTTAAGCACCTCCAATTTTAAGTTTTTCATGTGGAGCTTTTGTAGAGCATTTTTCCTGTCTACAAACTCTTTTTCATATAATGCACAGGTGACTACTACTTGCTGCTCTAGTTCGTTTCTAGGATGACCTACTATTAACATGGCAAGATTGAAATATTAAAGATTAGCCAATGCCATGTATTCTTTTAAATCTTCCATTTACAGGTCTTTGTTTTTTACTTCTACTTGATGAACTAAGGCATAGCTATCCAAGATTAGCTACTAGTTAGGATTCTGTGCTAACATGGAACTGATGAGGCCCTTTGCCATCTAGATTTCTTTTTCATTGATCTATTTGTACATGCCAATTTGGTCTTGAAAGTGCTCATTTAGCTTCTCATGTTTCTTGGCCTTGTTTTACCAAGCACTTATTTCGATTGCAGATTTTTGACAAATTGCGTGGGCCTCTTTCATTGAGAGGGTTTGATTTTTACCAGCCAATCTATTGATGTCTTGGTTGATCCTCACCAATTATTCTCTCAACTGGTGGACACTTTCTTTCAAAATGTTATTTTGTTTCTCAACAGTGGTCAACCTAGAATTATTAGCAATGAGTTGCTTATTCTTCTCTTATGTGATGGTCAATGTCTTCTTATGGGCATATGTTTAAGCTTTAGTAACTAAGGCATTTGAGACTGCCTTCTCGTTCTCTTGCTTAGTAGCTTTGTTCTGTTCCATCAATTGGTTCAACTACTCCATTCTGAATTGGTCCAATTGATCAAAAGTAAAAAATTGGGTAGGGTCCCATCTTTTAGCTCTCATGATAACCAACTCTTTTTATAGTTGATGTACTTCTATTTCTACATGCTCCGCCCTTGTCTCTACCATGACTAGCTTCCCTTTTGTGGCAATGAGATCTAATTGCATTGTAGTGACATCATCGGGGATGTCAAAAATGGTCATTACTTTCCCAATCTACAACAATCTATCAAGTACATCCTCATGGATCACAGAATTCATTGAAGTCCCACCAAGCATTTGTGCATCTTTAGGCCTAGTTAAGTCCACTAGGGGCATAACAGGCACATTGAAAGATTCTTTGATGTGATCTATTATTACCTCTACTACACCTACCACATCTTGATGCTGCATGACCACTATTGTGGCACCTTCTTCTATTTCAAGCATCACCTAAAAGGATGTGGTGTTACTAGAGATTTGTTGAGACCATTAGGCTTCTTCTCCTAATTGTAAAGAAATTTTCCTTCTTGATGGGTCAGTAGAAATAGTGGGCTACATGACATCATTGATAACTTAGAAGAGGTTTGATTCATCCCTATTTTCCCAACTGAGAATTTCAACAATTCTTTGCAAATGGCTTATTATAGGTTGATAATCTTGTGCTAATGGCAGTGGAACTTGTGGCTCACATCACTGCTCGAGCTCTTGCTTTGTTTCTTTTTCCAGTTCTGGATCCTTTTCTATTTCTTATTCTTCACCAAGGTATTTCCTTGATGTTGTAGGTATAAGCAACTCAGCAAAAAAAAAGCATTTTGAGCCCTCCTAGGAACATCATTGGTGTATCCTAGGATTCCAACATGCTTACATAACTTCCTGATTAGGTAATGGAATGGAAGTGTTGGTTTCCCTACCTTCTTTTCTTTGAACTGCCTTTGGATTTCCATGAAGTACATTTGGGAAATATTGGCATTATATTTTCCTATTAATATTGCACTTTCCTTGGCTACATAGGTTGAGATTCTGTTGAGCCCTTTAGTTGGAAATAGGTGGTATGTGCCCATCTTAAAACAGGTCCTCTCTTCCAAAGTCAACTCGTTGTATGTTTTATCGTCTTTATTATACACCTGTTTCAACCGAAACTTTCTTGTTTTTGGATTGGATCTTGTGGACAAATGCATCAACTTAGCCCTCACATTTGGTAAATTCAAGGCCTCTACGATTGCTTTGACTAAAAACAATACAGTGACTTTGTCGATGTTAACTATGGTGCCTTCTTCCTTATGATGCCAAAATTGGTATGCCTTCCCAAGGTACCATTCTCCACTTTCTAAAAGGATGTGCCATAATGGTGATACCTAGAGTTGAGTTCAAACTACCTCAAGGGAAAATTCCATAAATGGACCAAAGTTCATTTCCACAATGACCATGGTTAACATGGATTTCTCTTGGATGGCTTCAAGGCATTCTTGGTACAAAGTGGGGCATGGTCCTTGCATTGGAGCTTGTGGTTCTATAGCCTCTCCTTGGACTAACTTCCTTGTAGCAAGAGCCTCTTAATGAATGCTAAATGATTAGGCCTCCTATTCTTCATGTTTAATTGGTGGGCCTTGTTCTCCTAGTTGCCCTTTGCCACCTCTCGAGCATTTGGCTACACCTCGCAAAGGTCTTTCTTTTTCTCCTCTTTTTGGGACCATCTACAATCAATCAATGGTTTGATGTTAGTAATGTGTTGTCAATTATTATTAGCAGGTTTATATCTTTCTCATGAACTTAGCTCTATTAAGTTCTTTAGATCATATGATTGCAGAGTTAGAAAAATTCAAGAAAAATGCCCAAAAAGTGTTAATATTCTTTTATGATACTTCACAATTGGTTTCATTTTCCTTATGTATGGCTGATAATGACAGTTATAATCCCTTGGATAAGAGAATTAGAGTTTCTAACATTTATACGATTGATTTTTCATTAAAACATTTAAGGTTTTTAACATTCTTACCCAAATAATACCTTTTGGATGATAGCAAATTTTGAAAAATTAGTGCAAGTTTTCCATGCAAGTACCCTCCCCCAACTAAATTGGACATTCCAAGTTCAAATAGGTTTTAAAACCATGAAAATTGGAATAGGATAGAGCAAAATATCACAAGTGGAAGTCAATTGCATAGAGCTCTTAGTTGTAAGAGAAAAATTCAAAAACTCCCCTAGCTACAAATGATGAGAATGGATTTTGGAGCATCGTAGGGGTCCTATATATAGTTTTTATGGACCCAATATCATGTACTTGATATCAGGTACTTAACATCAAGTCTAACCTGATATCAGGTAGTTGATATTGGGGTGCTCAAAATTTGTAGATTATGAGGGTAGTCAACATGGAAAATAAAGCTCTATGATAAATGGAAGGGTTTCAAGTCAAATCCAAAGTGCTAGGGTAAGTGAGAATTTTTATGTAGGCATAAGTAGTATTAGAAGATGGAATCACAGGCATTAAAAGCTTTGGAAGATGCAAAAAAAAGGGATAGTAGATCCAAGGTATAGAATAGATTGGTTATAGGATAAGAAAAGATGTTGAGTTTATCATGTTAGGTACTTAGAAGGTTTAAGATGATGTGGTTATGTCAAACAAGTACAAGTCACAACAGTTACACAAGTGGATCCTCCCTAAAGTAGGTTGTAGTCCTAAATGCCCTTGTATAACCACACCTAAAAATGTCCATAAGCACCAAAGGGATTGAATGTGACACATACCTATGGAACAAAACACACATGTTAAAATCACCAATTTGAGAAAATTACTCTATGTTACACAAAATCACAAGTTAGAATCATATGGATAGTGAGATGGTATGGATGTTAGAAGGTGTTACAGAAATTGGGACGTGAGGTGTCTTACCATAGACAAAATGAATCCTTGTGTGTTATTAATGGTTAAGTAATCATTAACCCTTCTTTCCAAGATTCAAACCAAGTTCACACCACATTCTAATGACATCGCGTTATTTCATCTCTTCAACTAACAACCATAAGACTACCATCATTGCAAGGAGTAGCATCACTTGGTGTTTTGTCCAAGGAAGGAGTTTATTCATGGCAGTTTCACTTTCTCTCTCTCTCTCTCTCTCTCTTTTTATTTTTTTGAAAATATTCTAAGAAGCTGTCAACCTTCAAGCATGAATAAATGTCTTTCTAGTGGGATCCTCAGAAATTTATTCAATGCCCTTTTATTTGACTCTTACTCCCATTATTCATTAGGTCTACAAGGATATAATTACAACCTTAGCAACAAGATAGAACATACAAAAGTGGTCAAAGAGAATCCAGAAATTTCCTTGATGTCACACCCTGCACATTTCCACTTGGTTCTACACCTTTTGGTCCAAGCATAATGATTATGAATTTATTCTTAATTTTGGTGATAGAAAAGAATATCATTATGACCATAGCAAGAACCTCTTATTAATGGAATGAATGGATGGATGATGTGGCCTCACTACCCAAACAATTAGTCCCTTATGACTTGACAACATAGGGAAAACCCCACCTTAATGGGCTACATGATTGTTTTATTCACAAGAAAGATTATTAACAAAGGAAATCAAAAAAAATGTGGAAAAAATTGATAAGGATAGGAAAAAGTGTATCAAGAAATAACAAAATGATAAAAAATTGTAAAATAAAAAGATGAAAAACACCTATTAATTCTAAATGTTAGAATGGGGTGTTTTCCTCATGACTAAGCATTTTATTGTGATAAGAATTAATAAGTGGATAGGTAGGCTCCATGCATGTGTAAAATAGTGTTAACCTCTCATTTTTGAGTCACTTGGTATCTCTTGGTTTAGTGGTGGCTGCATAGACAAGTTGTTGTTCACACGCTTTGTTGTTAAATGTACAATGGATCAAAGTATGAGTTGTGTCAATGTTGTGGATATTTGTCCCATGACTACACCCTTGAACATGATTAGGCATGCATGAAGTCATTTGTCTCTTCACAATGCTAGATTCATCGCTTCTGGTAGGTGTTGGAGTAATGATGGATGTTGGCCTTTGCGGAGGATTAGAGGACGTTGGTTGTGAAAGGGAAGGTGTTGCACTGGATTGACATTGTGCTAATTTGGATGATGTAGTAGGTCCATGAGTGTTGCACTTATGCATGGGAGCCATCTTGAAGAAAGGACGTTTTTGAGATGGTGGTGGGGACCTACTAGCATTATCATTCGCAACACAAGTGGCATTCTTTTGTTGATGTTATGATACTGAACCTTCCTGTGTTGTCGATGGTGACATGTGATTGGGTGGAGTATGAGAATATCAATGATAGGATAGAGGGTAAGAGGTGTAAGGTGGTGATCCTTCAAGGGATGTCATAGGTTGATGCTACTTGAGAGAGTGATAGTAGCAATTTGAAATAGAGGACGTAGAACTAGTTGGAGAAATAGATTGTTAAACATAATATCTATATGGTTTTGTCCAGTAGTAAGGGTAAGGCTAGTTTGGTGATGGCCTCCCCCATGATTGTGGGTTTTGCCACTATGGTTGATGATGGTTTTGAGGCTGGTAATAAGTTCCCCTAGGATAGTATGATTGGTTGTGAAACTATCTATAACTATTGTGTGGAAAAGGGAATTTCTTAGGCATGTGCTTCTATACAAACTTGGGATTTAATGTAAAATCCCAATAATCATGTAGATGCAGCATGACTAGGCAATGGCCCTTCGGGTGGTCATATATGTAGATGTCACATCTATCATCTTCGTTTATGGTTGAGTCTATAGCCTCACTTTCTTCAACCATTTTCCTTGTTTGTTGATAAGTGTTCCTAGCTGTTTCTTGGTTCTTCTTCCTCTATTTATTGTGATCACTTAATTCATTTTATGTTACCTTCTTCTCTATGGTTTCTATGAAAGTTGCAACTTTCTCATTTATCCACTCCAACATCCTATCAAACTTTGCTTCAAGTTTGTCGATAGACTTTTGTAGCAACAAAGTTTGTTGTGGAATCACCTTATCAAGAGCTACCTCTTTCTCCTTACCATAAATGTGGACCTTCCTTTTTTGAAGAGTTGGGTCCCAATGATATTTTTTAACATTTTCCCATTTGCATAGCTCTTTTCTTTTGCCACATGCTCAATTAGCTCTCATAACTCGTATAATTGACTTGAAGCATATATCCCAAGGGTCTCCCTTGTTTCATTATGAATTCCATTAATGATGTGGAAAAGATGCTTTTCTTCAAAGAAACCATGGCCTGGGCATCTATTCAGTAGAGAATAATATCTATCTAAGGCCATGTTCAAGGGTTTACATTGTTCTTGTCTCCATCCTCAAATTCATCTCCTTAGGTTGGACATCCTCGCATAGGTTTGGTATTTCTCATTGAAGTGTTCCAGTAATGTGGACCACTATTAGATTGAATTTGGTTTCAACGATCTATACCACACTTCAACTCTATCAATTAGTGTCCTAGAAAAGAGCTTAAGCTTTTGCCACCCACTTTCAATGTTGTAGAAAGCATAGGCATCTTGGAAGGCTTGTCCATGATATTATGGATTTGAATCATAACCTCTCACAAATTTAGGGATATTGTTTATATCAAGCTTGGGTAGGCAACTTTCCTTGCAATGCCTGTGAGGTATCTTAACTACCTCTATGATCTACATCAGACTCTTAGTGGCCAACAAGGATTCATCTTCATCAACATGTTGTGATGAAAATTTCTATTTCTATTTGTTTGATTGTGATGATTTTATCTATGTTCATTTTGATGTCTTTGATTTTTCCAATGGTTTCGATTCCTATTTTTAGTTTTATTTTGATGTCAATAATGAGCTTGGTCTCTATACCTACATTCATCTTTGTTAGAATTAGATGTTGAAGAGGAAGAGGAAGATGAGGAACTAGGAGGATTGTCATGGCTTCTATGGTGTTTTCCATAGTCCCTTGGCTAATCTTTTCCAAGTTCTAAGGAGGTCCTAAGGGTCAAGGCCTTTCCTAGTTCAAGACTTACGTCGTCTCCTCCAAGGTTGTCTACCTTAGGTGAATGTAGTCTATGAATGTCATCAAGATGGTTATGAACAGATGACATCCCTGCATGAAGTTGGTCACTCTAATTTTCTTCATCATATATATTGTTAGTTCTCCAATGAATGCTTTCACTATACAATGCATTATCACCTCCTTGTGAGAGAGACATTATTTTGAGTTAATGATGTGTGTGACTTAATATATTAATATTTTCTAAGAGATAGATCATTAATACCTTTACAACGATCATGTATAATATAACTAATCTAGATAACTAGCACCATTCATGGCAACAGTGCCATTGATGAGTGGTGAGATACCCCTATGCCCAACTATACAAATCACAAGCGTTTATGCACAATCCGATCGAATTCCATGGATGGAACTAGTTGTGCATCTAAATCATTATGCCTTGATCATAGTTCATTGTCTTCCCACTTGGACTAGTGGTAGCTTTGTCACATATGGTTTAGTCCAGAGTGAGGCATATGATTCTTAATGTTGTTTGGCCCTAAGCTACTCCTAATGATAATAAAGAGATTAATTAATTAAGCTAATTAACAATGGAAAGTAAAGTCTAAACTAGCCTATGTGTGATAAATAGGCATTCCTAATCATCCACACACACATTGGATTTCGCATAACTACCGCTGGGATTACCAAGCGTACATCACTGAGCATACCAAATGATACACTACTAGGTTACCAAGTAATTACACTTAAGTGTTTACAACTAGTTGTACTCATTCCACTTAATGATAGGAATAATAAAGAGTAATAAATAGAAATATTAACTAAGGAAAATAGTAAACAATTAAAAGTAATAATAAATATAAGTGGATGATGCAATGATGAAAGTAATCTTGATCTTTATTGTCAATCATGTAACGTGTCCAAGTATGTCACACTCGAATACGGATGTTGTACAATCACTTAACATCACACTATGGGTATGCATTGGAAAATAAAATATTGACTACTCTAAAATCTATGAAAATGCTATCTAAAATCTATCTGCTATATTCCAACTATGCACCCAAGTGTGGTATTTATAGGCTAGCATGGATGGGGCGATATCAGATGCCCAACATCAAAGTTTGTGCCCTGATATCAAATACTTGACATCGTAGCCCTGATATCAGATATTCGATATCACAACCCTATAAAACATGACTCATTAGTGCTGAAATTGACCCAACATTTTGTAGACAAGTTGTTTATAAGGCTCTAAGAATGAGATTTTAACTACACAATTTTCCTTGACTTGTTCACAAATCAATCTTGAATCTTCTTTTATGGAAATTACCTTAATCTCCATTTCCAATGTTGCTTTAACTCTAATACTTAAAGCTTCATATTCAGCCTTGTTATTCATGCAAAGGAAAGATAAATGAATTACCTTAAATATTTTTGGGAAATTATTTTTTACTAGAACTATTCTAGTTCCAACACCTTTGGAATTACAAGAACCATTAAAATATAATTCCCACTTGCTCTTATCTTGAGATTTCTCCTTTTCTAAGTTACAAACTTCTTGAAGCATGCAAGTTTTTGATTCCTCAACTCTTATTTCAACAACTTTGTCCTTTCCATTTAAAGTAACATTTTCAATCATCAAAGGTTCACTATATATGTAAATTTGATTTGGTTCCCCCTTCCAAGGTAGCCACATATAGGAGTAATTTATTGATATGTAACCTAGAAAATTATTACTCCAATTTCTACTTAACAAAAGACTATGTGAATCTGGCATGTTTGCTACTTAAATAGTTACTCTACTTTTTATACGGGGTTCAGAAGTAATTTCTAATAGAACACTTGGCAGTTAATCCATAATCTTTGCTTTACTTTTGTCCACTTGAATAATCTTTCTATTGGACTGTTCAAGAATAAAACCAAGTTTTTTGCATATAGACAATGGCATGATGGTAGATGTAGCTCCAAAATCAACTAGACAATTGTGAAGATTTTTATCCTTTAACTTAATTGTCAAAAGAAAAGGAGGAGCTTCCTTATCAGGAGTGCAATCATAGCTAGTTTTTTTCACCTTATCAAGGTTAGATACATAGCTTAATTTTGATTCTCCCACTCTCCTTTTGCCTTTAATAAACTCTAAAGCCTTTTTTTGTTAATCTCTTATCTATGACAATTGATAAATACTAGTGTTGGCCTTGACATATTTAAGATCCTCAACTAGATCATATTCTCCATCTCCATAAAAACCTGGTTTCTTCATCCATTTATTAAAAAACTGATTTTGAGTAGCTTGCTCTACTTGATCATCTTTACTTTTATTTTTCTCTCTTGTACTTAGTTCAAAAATCTTTCTCTTAGTAGATGGATTAGAAATGATGTTTAGGTGCCTAGAAGTAGTTAATCTTTCTTTTGATTATATATTATATCCATTTTCTTCATTGTTGTTACACTCTTCATCTGACAACATATCCTCTTCAAAACTTGACAAGGAAAAGTTATCACTAGATCCATTATTAGAAGATTTTCTTGCGTAATGAACACTAGATAGCTCATTATTTGATTCAATATCAAGGAAGTTGGACATTGCAAGATCACTTTCATCCTCATCTTCTACTAACTTAGTATCTTGACACTTATGTTTCCTATTTTATTTTCTTCCTTAATTTTAACCTTTGCCAAAGCTTTTTCTAGTTTCACTACTTTGTTGGACAAGTCTCTCATTAATTGTCCTTTTTAAGATTTTCTATTTTCCAACTCTTGTTCTATCTTAATGTGAGATGGTCCTAGTAATGCTTTAAGTTGGGTGAAATCTTGCACAGGAATTATCATTTTCTCTTCTCTTTTTTGAGTTGTAATAATTTCTTCATTATTGAAGCGTAGTTTTTTTTCTAACTATATAGCTTCACTAAAGTAGTCACTCAATGGTAGCAAGTTTGAAGTTCTTCTCAACCAGATTGAAATATTGGAATTTATTGCTTTAAGATAAATGTCTCTAAGCATTTCATCTGATGGCCTATACTATCTTTGAAAAAGCCCACAAATTCATTGAAATTTAATGTTGAAATCTCTAATTGACTCTTTAACTCCTTGCTTAGCTTGTACTAGCCCACAACACAATTGTTGTTGATCCAATTGGTTGCCAAATTAGGCTAAGAAAAGGCTATTCATATCATCGCAACTTGGCAAGTTTGAATACCAAATTTGAGCCATATCCTTTAAATTTGCTATGAACAACCTACAAGCTTGATCTTGGTGCTAAATATTTGCATGAGCTAAAGCTAACTCAAATAGGTGAAGGTATTCTTTAGCCAAGTAGGCTTTTCCAGGAATAAAAGGCTTAGGTACATATTTGTAAACTACCTTAAGAATATCTTTGTAATTTTGAAATCCTAATGGTGTAACTTTTTGCCAAGGATTAACTAGTTGTGAATTTGCCATCTTATTAGAATTCCTTTTGATCTTTGAACTCTTATATTTCTTTGACCTTCTCTTATAGACTAATAAACCAAACAAAAGAGGCAATCTCTTTATCTTTCTAGTTTTTACTCCACTACTTGTCCCAAACTCAAAAACCCTTTTTTGTTCTTCTTCTGATGAATAATCAATCTTATAATCAGAAAATTCTTTAGGACTTTCAAAATCTGCTAAACTATTAATCTGTTTGGTCATTAACTCAAAATAATAGCTACTTTTCTTTCAAGCCCTCCTAACACCAAAAAGAACTATTGGTGTGTTAGGACTATCGATCTCTTTAAATGTAATGAACTTAGGTAACAAAGTTTCTTACCCTTCTTCTAGTGCCAAAAAGAACTATTGGCAACCATTTGGGACCATCAACTTTTGGCCTTCTATCTCATAATCCAAATCATGAAAAACGAAAATGTTCCTTCAAATAAGATTTAGGTGCTTGTTGGTCTCTAGCAACACCAATGCCCAGATACCTCCAAATAAACTCAGTGGTTATAGAACAAACTAAACATGAATGTGTAATTGCTATTGTGATTATTGAAATGGTTGAGTTTGTGTATGAAACTGTAAATGACTATTGTAATAGAAATTCAGCTAACCTTGTCAAACAATATGAGTCATTGAAGATTCTTATTTTGTCAAGTCACTTAATCTATATAGTCCTTATAGTACATTACTTGAAACAAATAAAATTTCACAAAAATGCTTTAGCACAATTCTACCAATCCACTCCTAATTTTTTCTAGAGAGAAAATTCCATAAGAAAACTAGAAATAGAGTGAGATTCAATGGATTTTAGAAAAATAAAAGAAAGGAAAGTAGATTTGTGTGAAATCTCAAACATTTAAATGAGATAAACTAACATGAGAAAACACTTTGCAATAAAGCAATTCTAATTCAATTTAAATATTACAAATCTTCCAAACCCTCTAAGCTCAATAAGCAATTTCATAAAAGATACTCTTATTTAACTACCAAAATGGTTTATAAACAACAAAATACAAGTTTTTATTTGGCTAGTTAATAATTGTCAAGAATCGCAAGCAATAGAGCTTTCAAAAGAATTTGACAATTTCAAGATTAAAATATTAAGGCAATAAACTTTTTTAAAAATGAAGCTATTTAAGTTATCTCCAAGTATTAAAGATTTTCTAGATTGTCTAGACTCAAACAAGCAATTTCTATAAGACATTACTATTAAATTGCTTAAGATGCTTTTCTAAGACAACATAAGCTCTTATATGGAAAACCTAATAGAAGTCTTGTATTGCACAAAAATAGAGCTATAAAAACAACGTTGTAAATCTCAAAATTAAATGTTAGACATGATACTATCTAAACCATTAGCTAAGCAACTAAAACAAAATGAGAAGAAAAGAACTCACAGGATTAAAGCAAAGCAGCTAAATTGATGCCTTTAGCAAGCCATGCTTTACAATCTTCAATATTCTTCTTGATCTTTCCTCCAATTCCCCCTTTTTAATTCTACCTTTGAAACCCTTTTTATAGTGGCCTTAGGGTAGTTACAATCATCATGAGAAGTAAAGGGGTGTTACAAATATCTAGGGGATTAGTTCATAACCACCCTAAGAAGTTATAACTTCCATAAGAAGTTATGAGAAATTTAAGTCATAGTTGGTAAGTGTCCTACCCTATAACAAACTTATAAATCTTTTATTTTATTTTTCTTAATATTCTTAAGGCTTTATGCATAATATGGGCTCACCATTTTGGCACATCAACCCCTATGATAGATCTTCCTATGGGGCGAACATAGTTTATGTTCAACATATTCAAGATGGTGAAACAAGCCTTTAAAGAAGAGATGGATCCAATCCTAGGTGCCTTCTTCGATTCTAGGTCACCCAACTATAAATACAAGATAGCCGATCTATGGTTGATTACATATAGAGTAGAAAAAAGTTCCCTTCAATTTGACTTTCATTTACCAAATTTAATTATTTTATTTTATTCTTCGTTTTATCATTGTTCTATTTTATGATTTTTATGTTTGATAATCTTAAGGGATTCAATACCAAAACCTACAATAATGTAGAAAAAATAACACGGGTATTGGTGAAAGTGGTGGTGAAAGTGCTGACCGCAACCGATACAGATGTTCATCTGAACTGCCAACTTACAACCGCAATGTGCTGTGATTGCAATACATCTTGTTGACGCCGCGTGGTGCAGGACGAGGGTTTGACGTTGAGTTAGACATTGGAAGTTCTTGCGGTTCCTGCGGCCTATCTGAAATTAAAACTCAAATAGAAGAAAGCCTACATTCAGTGTCTGTCCAAATCATAAATGCGAATGCCCGCTGAACTTGGCAGAGCATTTTGCACATATTCTGGAAGGTTGGGAGGTCGAAGAATGAGACAGATTCCAAGCAGAGGCTCTGATGCCGTTCGAGCCAGGAAAATCCTGCATATTCGGAGACTCCTGCTGATGGGTTCCACCAGTAGCCATTGCTGTTACCCTTTTCCCGACACCAATTCAACCCAATATACCTAACTGCGCATGATTTTTCAAATTTCAATCCACAACAGCAGTGCCCCAAAAATCAATATGAATAGACAGCATTTCGTGGGGAAAGGTTGTGGGTTTTCTATAAACGACGGTAATACGGCAATGGCATTTTGCAGGCCGATTTCCTGTGCTTGGTCAAACAATTGGGACTGTGACATGCCCAGTTTCCTCCGACGAATACATGCTGTGATGCCATTTCTCAAGGTCTTGATTCTTTTAAGGCTCTAGAATTGCTCAGGCAGATGCAGAGGGACGAGGATGAGATTCTGCCTAATTCTGTTTGTCTGCAGGGTTTTCTTAAGGTATGTTCTTCTTTAACTCTAGGTTCATGCTGATCCTGTGCGCATTCTTCTGTCTCTGACAACTTAGTGATCTCAATAATTGAATCTATATTTGATGTATAACAATTCTGATGTGGTCCAAATTCCAGAATACTAGCCCCTTTTTCCTTTGGATTATGGCACATTTGATTTGCTTCATTTTGTCCTTTTATTAATTTCAGAGCAAGAACTGTCTCCAACTGGATTTTGTTGGCTTCTGAATCATGGAACATACTATTTGATTGATCTACTATGAAACTTTCAATCGTATTTCCTGCATTCTCAGTTTCTGTCTCAACTTCTGTTCTAGGAACTGCATATTGAGATGAATGAGAAATCTTGTCTTCAGTGTCTTCCTTGTCACATTGTTTAGTGTCTTCCTTGTCACATTGTTTAATGGCTTCCCCCTAGAGCATGTCAATTGCATCTGGTTGTTTATCTGTAGACATATATATTGCTATTCTGGCTTCCTGATTTGGGTTTCCCTCATAACCATTTTTTACCATTCCTTTAACTAGCTCCAGAGAATTAACAAAATTCCTAATAAAGCCTGCTCCATTAAATGGCATAAATGTTACTTAGACCTTTAAGGAGTTTTCAATCCTTCAAGGAGACTTAGACCTAGTTACTTAAAAACACTTCTAGATGAGACTCAAACCTAGTTAGTCTAAGAGGAAAGCAGAATTAGGCTCAGAATTATAATCAGCGGGTTTCTTTCTTGGATGTTGTATAAATCTTCTTTCTGTACTATGACTATCCATTGGTGCTTGGTCTAGAATCTATCTTTATTTTTGATAAAAATGTAATATTTTTCCAATAGATGCTATAGGCCTTTCGATATAATAAAGCTTCATTTTTTCTATGTGTCCTGGGATGTAATAAAGCTTTAGTTTTCGAATTTGAAAATGATAGACAACACAAACATTGTAGCCATAGAGTTTGTGTGGCTTTGTCCAAATTGGAACCCAGTCTTAGAAAATAAGAAACTACTTGGAATTTAAAAACTATGGATACAATGCAAACTTACCTCTATAAGTAGCTTGCAATGCATTGAAAAAGTTTTTTTAATCTCCCAAAGCCTTTGCTAAGTGCAATAAAAAAAAAAGAAAAGGCATAAAGAATCCAAGCAATAAAGAATCCAAGCAATAATCTGAATATTTCTATGTCAAAAATAAAAACAGAAGTGATACATGGGAAGAGAACTACCAATATAACACATAAAGAAATTACAGTTTATGGTGAAATATCCTTAATTTATATGTATTTCATTTGATAACTATATGAAAACCTTTCAGTTCTCTCATAACAGTAAACACCTAAAGCAACGGGATTTCTATTGCGAAAGCGAAAAACGCAAAACATTGGGGTTTCTGGCAACTAGACATCCAGTGGAGTGCAAAATTGCAAATGTTGGCCTTTAATAGTTCGACGTAATCACATTCAGAGCAAAATGATTAAGAAAAATTTCAAAATTGTAATCAATTTCAACATGACATTTCCTGGGTTAGGTGGTTTTGCGTATCATTCAGCAATTAGTCATGTTTATCTCAAAGTCTAATTAAAATCAGCACAGAATAAAAGTGGTATAGAGAAAATTACAATTGGATTGTCGATTATTAAAAAAACGCAGGTGGATCTTTGCCCACTAGTTAGTATTCAAGGATTTCCGTTAACAATTACAGTATTCGGCCGGAATCCTCCATAGCACGGAAGAAGAAACAGCACGAAAAAGCAAAGAGCACGGCGGATATTGTGCCCTGCAGAATTCCGGATAGCACTGCAATCACCAAAATTCCGGCATATATTTCATTACCAGCAGTCTTGTGCTTCTTTACACCAGCGTAGCAGAAGCCTTCATCAAATCTCCGATTAATTCTGGGGCTCTGCGGCGAAGATTTCAGTGATTTCCTCTTATTTGATGCCTGGAATTCCTCGGTGACGAATGTTTCAGGCACGGATGACGCATCAATTACACTGCAACACTCACTTTTCATGTGATTCACCTTTGCGGAGTTACAACTTTTCCAGAAGAACAAACTCTTCCTGAATTTTGACAGAATCGTCTTCTTCTCCTTCGGGGTATTACTGTTTGACGACTTCGACTTTGCATTAGAAGATGTGGTGAGCTTCTTGTCAGAATCTGAGTTTGTTTTGGCCAACTTTTTCTTGTCCATGATGGTGGCCCAGATCATGAAATAGCAGCCACTATATGGTGCAGAAGAAGAAGAAGAAGATTTGGATTTGTTGCTGCCTCCTCCTCTGAGCGGAACAACAATTCTTCTGCAAATATGGCGCACAAATGTGTTAACTTTGGGCCTTTTTGCCTTTCCTGTAATAATGGCGCCTTTGGCTTTGATGATTCTGCTTCTCTTTGCCCAGTTCAACATAAGTATGTTGAAGGGATGAACGATATTTGAGGTCAACAGACAAATTATATTGCAACAGAGAAGCTGTGCGCGTCCCTGTGATTATTGGCTCTGTGTTGTTTGGATCTGGGTAAAGAAAGAGTAGAACCAGGCCTTTAAATAGTCACGGAAAACCTGATGCAACATAAATAATGTAACATCACATTTCATTTCTGCTGAAGACAGCAGAAGCGTAAAAATTACTTGACATTTTATGTTCAATTTTAAAATTTAGTCACGGTCTAAAGGCACAATGTTCAGGTAGATGGGCAAAAACCTAACCTCTATTGGAGTGGTTACCTTACCTGCTTTTCAAAAGTAAGTAAATGAGTAAAAATCTAACCTCCCTGGCTTCTTTGCCTCAGCTTGAATCAGGTTTTTCAACTGATCAAGAGGCTTTGCAGGTTTTTCAACCTGGGAAAATGCCATCTTACCATAATTCAGAGTTTTATGCAAAATGAAAATAACTGACTCAGCACATTCCACAGTGCATTGAAAAATTTTCCCAAAGTGCCAAACCAAATGGTTGACTCTTAACTCGTAAGGTTTCTAAGGGATCATTTCCCAGAGATTTAATGATCATTTTATCCAGCAGGTCCCCTAACTCAGTAGGTCCCAAAAAAAGTCAGTAGATGACCAAAGCCAAACCGCTCTTTGAATGCTTTTCTGTCATTTTGAACCCAGATCTTATCCCTTAAAAACCAGTGCCTTAGTAGAATTGAGGGAGAACAATTCTGCAGATCTTATCCCTTAAAAACCAGTGCCTTAGTAGAATTGAGGGAGAACAATTCTGCAATTTGAAAATAAGTGGCACAGAACAAACATACCACTATGGAGCTCGCATGCATACCACTATGGAGCTCGCATGCATTGTATGGAGCTCGCAAGCTGTGACAATGCATGAAAAATTCTCATTTCCTAAAGCAACTGCTAAGTACTTATTGTAATTTTGAACGTGACTACCCATCTATGGTAGATGAGAGTTCCATTCCTTGAACCGTAGTAGTCAAAAAGCCGACTGAAACGGCAGAATCTTAGAATGAATGGTCTGACAAAGAAGCATCAACTTTTGATGGCAATTATAATTCTGCCCAAGTTAGGCTGAAGAAGAAAGAAAAGAAGAAAGAAAAGTGACAAGTGACACCTGAAACTCCCCGAGTATACTTCCTGAATTTGAAAAACATGCCAGATTGTGGCCTGTTGCAGGCTAAAGAGCTTTAGTGGATTGCTTTATTCTATTTCTTTTAACATTGCAATTCAGTTTTGGCTGCCGAGTCAATTCATGGATTTGATATCTTGTGCATCAAGGTTAAGGATTACAAACTTGTTAATTAGCCTGCGTTGAACGCTGCTTGGAATTTCCTTAAAAAAATGTTAATCATGCAACGCAAAGCATCTTCCAGAATTGGATTCCAAATTCACCCTATTGTATTCCATGTACATACCTACCTACCTGGTGATTCGCTTCATTGACGGCACATGTGTATTTTCGCTTTACAATGACTTCCTGCACAAATGCTCCGCTGGTAAAGCACATACTTTGAATTTGAACCAGCGCATTTGAATCACCGACAATTAGAAGTCAAATGTATGACAGTACAGTGCATGGAAAGTTGCCGGCATGATGATTAGCAAATCACGCTATTTATGTATGGTGAAAACTTAAAGCAGGTGTAGCTTCCAGTAGAATTGTCAAAAATTAGTAAGTTGTCAGTTTGCCCTTTGTGACCAGGCTGCTTTAAAACGGGGACCTCCTTTTTTCTTTTCTATAACAATAAACCGGCGCAACATTAAGAGGACGCACTAATTTCCTTCAAAGGATCTTTCAAGCATGGTATAACTTTTTGTAACATTCCTAGCCTAGGATATCAAAAAGAAGAATTAAATTTTCTATGATGGTATGAAACTTTTAAATTCCAATCACACAACGCATCTAAGCATATTATTATCCACCATGCTTATGATAATGCTTGTTGATTGGCAAGTAATGTCACATCATGTAGAAATAATTTTTTAATTTAAATAAAAAAAATTCTTAAATCCAATGGTATGAGAAAATTTTAACTTAACCATTAACAAAATATTGATCATAGCTTATTTATCAAAGTTTTGTTAAAAAAAAAGATATAAAGCATCATTGAATTTCAAAATACTTAGGGCCATAATTTGAAAACAGTAACAAAAGATAGAAGGGGAGGGGGAAGGAGGGTTTGGAATGCAAAATATTTTTTTAACAATATTTACCTCCAAGACATATAGTCTAATTGGAACTTTATAACTTAATATTACCCATGAAAATCAAACCCATAGCTTAGAGTTTCTTTTGCATCTATTTTAGAAAAGTTAATTTATTTTGTTTTGCCAACTATTAAGTATAAGCAATAAAGTAACAAATAGTCCATCTTTAACTGACTACACAACTCAATACTAGCTCCAAACAAGCATCTAAACAAAAACAAACTACAAGTTGATGGTCGAGGGATAAAACCAATGACCAACAAGTTCAGTCAATCTAGAAGCTCCAATAATTGACTCCAAGGTTGAAACTAATAAACCAACATAGTACAAATCTAACAAACAATGTCAAATGAAACTTAATGTCATTGAAATATGGCAAACTAAGCTCCAATAGCAAGATGGGTTTAAGAACAAAAAAATTGAGAGATCATGACCTCACCATGACCTATGGTGATTGACCATGCCTTGTGGTTCATACAAAAATGCTACCAATAGAAACTACAATAACAACACTTGATCATGACCTAACCACAACTCATGGTGGATAGACTTCAACTTGACCATGACCCATGGTTAGTATGAAGTTGCACAAAATGGCTCAAACAATGAAAACAAGAAGGAAGACTTGACCACAACTATACCACAACCCATGGTGGAGATCATGACTCATAGGATTGTAGGTTTTTGCAAAACAAAGACTAGAAAATATGAGAAATGGCTTAGGGTTGATCACAATTTCACCATGAGGCATGGTAGGAGATCATGACCTTACCATGACTCGTGGTCAATGTCAACTATCTCATGATGATCCATGGTTGACTCGTGGTTCAACACAAATCTTTAAAAAGGTAGAAAATAGTATGAAAATACCCCTATGTGAACAACAATTGATAGGAGACCCTAAGGGCATGATTCAAGAACCATGAACAAGCATACGAACTAGGGAAAAAGGAGTAAATGAAATGATGACAATACAAAAAATCCAACCCTTAGGTAAAAATTAATAAAAACTCATAATAGGTAAAAATTAATAAAAACTCATAAAACGATAAGGACTTGAAATTTAGTAAAATAGTGAAAAGCTATTTGATTATAATGAGATGAACATATCATTAGAAAGACATAAATCTAACAAGAAATACCTAAACACCAAACTATTTTGTATGTTAATTTTTACAAAATCTTCTTTTCCCCAAATTTGTGAAATATTATAAAATTTAGCAAAAATGAAACATTGAATTAATCATTGATGAGTGGTGAGGTACCCCTACACTCAACCATACGAAACGAGCGTAGCACGCACGATCTGGTCGAACTCTGCAAACTAA
>MNCI01034583.1:330212-360567 GCA_015680685.1 Gnetum montanum | reverse complement strand
CCGTTGGTTGAGTCTTGGATTAAGCGCATACACCCCAGACTCCTGTAGATGTGAGATGATGGGGCAACATCCCTTAGGATGGTCATAGTGGCAGATCTCACATCTACCATCATTGTCTGTTTCAGAGTCAACAACCACATCGGAGTTAGTGATTTTCCCCTTACCCTTGTTATGTGCAGGGCTTAAATCTCTCCACTTTCTCTTACCTTTGTCACTACTTTGTTCTACCTTAAACTCTTCTACAATTTTTAAGACAGTTTCAATTTTAGAGTCTAAGGAACTCCATACGTCATCTACCTTAGCCGCTATTTCTGTTATGAGCTTTTGAAGAGGCAAAGTCTTTCTATTCACCAACTCTTCGATTGGTGACTCATCCTCTTCATCACAAAATTTCACTCCCTTCTTTCGAAGAGAGGGATCACAGTTGTACTCTTCCGCACTTTCTCTTTTTCATAGCTCACCTTCTTCTTTTGCTACTTGTTCCAACAAGCTATGTACTTCATGGGCTCTAAGTTGTGAGTGTCTCCCTTGGGCATAAGTTCCAAGGGTTCTTCTAGTTTCGTGCCTTAGCCCATCCACTATGTGGCGAAGTTGATCCCGCTGAGCGTACCCATGGCCTGGGCAACGATGTAACAATGTGTAGTAGTGGGCCATGGTAGCATCCAAGGGTTCATGAGTACCTTGCTTCTAGCCTTGGATTTGCTTACGCAAATTGGACACTATGGAGTACGTCTGATACTTTTCATTGAACAGTTCTAGCATCGTACTCCACCTTCTGATGGTTTTTAGTTCTAAGGATCAGTACCAGCTCTCTGCTTCTTTGGTGAGTGTCCTTGGGAACAACTTAAGTTTTTGCCACTCATTTTCAATATTCTGCAAGGCGCAGGCATCGTGGAATGCCTGTAAATGATTTTGCAGATCAGCATTGTATCCCCCTTCAAATCGTGGGATATTGTTCATGTCTAAATGTTTGATCTGACTATCTTTTAAATGCCTTGTGGGAATCCTAACTGCCTCCGTGATGTCAAGCATACTTTGGGTTGTGAGTAGAGGCTCTTCATGATCGTCTCTTTCATGACACTTGTGATGTCTATGTTGTTCCGTACTCTCCCTACATCCTTGCCCTTGTCCTCTCTCTCGACTTTCCCATTAAGGTCTTTCATCCTTCTTACCTTTATCCTCACCTTTATGTTCATGATGGCTGCACCTAGATGTGGAAGGAGAGGATGAGTGATGGAATGAAGGAGAAGAAGAAGGGGAACCATCGCCATGATGATGTTTCTTGCCTTCTCTTCGGTTGCTACGGCCCTGATCATGGTGATGATATAAGTGCTCATCCTTAGCATGAGTGGTTGTTCCCTCTATGAACAGTTGGTGCTCACGGGCATCGGAACCATGGTTATGTATCATTGATCATAGATTCTGATACCCAACCTCCTTATCATCGTTAGGAGTGGGAACATCATTTGCTAAAGAACCCGTGATAAGGGGTTCCTCATCTCCTATTTTACTAAGGACGTGCGAGGCTTTGCCCTTCAGAAAAGTATGTTGACTCTCCTACCTTAAGTCTCTCATACGTTGGGCATCTGTGGGATAATAATCCCTCATGTCAAAATCTTCTACAACATATTCAGCATATAATTCAATTATGCCTATCTGTGCCAAGGCATGGAAAAGCATGCGAGAGACTGATCGATTTAGGGGTAACACAATGTTACCTTGCAAATCTCTCCATCGCAGTTGTTCATCTTGATGGAGGATAAAAGTAAAGTCTAGAATATACTCATCAGGATGAGTATAAATTATCTTGTATTGTTTAGGACTTGGCTGATTTCGGCTATGTGTTTTATGTTGCCGATTGTCTCGTGTATGATCCTTAGGTGGTGAGTTGCTCTTATGAAAAAAACACATTTTGATTTATTGGTGTGCTAATTTACCATTATATAATTTTTTATCTTTTGATTAACCCAAAGGTTTGTTAAGGCTCCCAACGATGTGAGTGATATCCCTTATGTTCTATTCAGCACACAAACACTTAGTCCCTAGCAGCGATGCCAATGATGAGTGACGAGGTACCCCTACACTCAACCATATGAAACGAGCGTAGCACACATGATCCGGTCAAACTCCACAGACTAAATGCCTACACACCCCATGGAACACTTGGGGTTAATCATTCGTTGTCTTCCCAAACTTACTTGTAGTTGTCATGGTGTATGGTTAAGTAAGTTTGAGGTATATGATTTTTATAGTCTTTTCTGGTTTTATGTCTTCTATGCTAAAGAGTGAAGGGTTGAGAAACTAACTAACTCTAACTAATGAACTAAGTCTAAATTAACTAGCATCAGCATCCGTTACCACTTACCATACACACCCTGAACTATGCAACCGTGGCTACCAAACGCTAATCGTTACTGGGATCACCACGCGTAACACACGTGCTCGAAGTGGTTGTACTGAGGCACTTAACTAGCCTAAATGTAATGAGCAGCTGATTCCTTGACTAGCCGTACACATCCTTACATGCTTGTAATCAAGTTGTACTCATTTTGCATTCTAAGAGTTGAGGGTGAGAGAACCTAATCATGATGAGCAGTTGATTCCTTGATTAGCTGTACATATTCGTAAATGCTCATAATCAAGTTGTACTCATGTCGTGCTAATGCAGGTAATAAATAATAGGTAGAAAATAACATGTAATAAATAACAAATAATAAATCCTATTCCATGCACTGCAAGGTTTATCCATAGAGCTCGTCTTTATTGCCGTACACAACTTGCGTTCAGGTACAAAGATGCTCGAATAAAGATCCGTTCACTTGGGGACTCCTACTATGGGCACATGGAAAATATTCTATCTCTAGAGTGATCAATCTGCCAGAGTTTCCCTACTTCTAGCCTAGGATGGAAAATAAGGGAAGTGCCGCCTCTTATTTATAGAGTTGGTGATGGACCGCGATATCGTGTACGTGACATCACAAGTGAAGATGTGATATCCCGTACGTGATATCGCGGCTCATGCGAATCGTGTCTCATCAATCATAAATATCAAAAAATATACTCAAGTAAAGCAGTATCCAAACCTCAATATAATTCATATAGATCTAAATTAATTCAACAAAACCCATCCTATGCTAAATATGCACAAAACCTATGAACTAAAACAAACAGGAAAAAGTGATCTATAAGCAACACACAAACTCATCCAAACACTCTCATATAGCCATGGACATGTCCAAAAAATCTCCACACATCACCATAAGGCTTCAATCCAACAACACTTCCACATCTAAGAAAATGGATGTCAAAGTTCCTGGTTGAATGAAGCATGGGGTTTTTATGGAAAATCTACCACAAAACTCAATGTAGCAAAACTATCTAAATTTCTAAATGTACAAATACAATAAAATAATTCTACAACAAAACCTGTTATAACTTACATAATCTCCCCCTAAGCCAAAAAGCTTACTAAAACCATGAGAATTCGAAACAACACATTTCACAACAATATATTTATTAAAATTAATATATTGCAGATCCAAAATCTATCCATGCCATGCCATGCCCCTACCATAGCCTTCATGAGAACCCTACCAAATTCATCCACTAGGTTAGTGCATGCCAACTAAAGATACATAATTAAATAATGAAAAGGAATTAAATATACATGAGAATAAACTATAAGGCTGAAATCTAACTATCTAAGAAGCACACTCAAGCATAGCATAACATCAATGCATTAAGAAGCAAAAATCAAAAGAAAATATACTAACCAAAACATACAAAAAATATAGGGTATTACACATTGCATAATCATAAGGAGCACAAAGCCATCAAGGAGATGAATCACTCCCACTCCTTACACACTTGCTTAATGAGACCTCAAACACTTAAAGCTTATGATTCAAGTTAGGCCTCACAACATGGCACCCATAAATGAGACTCCCTCTGGCCTTATATAACATCAAAGGTGACTATTGTTCTTGTCTTACAATGGTTCATCTTCAAAAAATTAATTTTTCATCAATTTCAAGAGGCTACGACTCACACCCTCTCAGAGTTAGTCTTGACTATGACTCACACCTACTCACAGTTCCTTATAGTTACATTAATAACATTTGTTGTTAATATCTTGCATTAATAACATTTGTTGAATTCTCGAAAATTAGCCCATAGTGAGTGGTTACAATATCCTATGGCTTACACAATACTCACACTATGATATTTGGTTGAAATCCTTTCTTTTAGCCTTTAGTTTTTATGTAATGTGATTGGTTATGACTTGTAGTGGACTCATAGTTACCCTAGTTACTTGTCTAATCTTTGAAAGTACATGAAAAATCATCCAAAAGACTCCAAATAAATGTCATACATTCCTAGGGACACCTAGGCCACATTGAGGATGAGAAATATATCAAGAAGGCAAGGTAATGTCCTCATCATCTCTCTACTCCTTTAAAAGTCACTTGTCTTCAACTGGATTGTACACTTGGATAGAATCAAGTACACACATACCCAAATCAAAATGATGGATCTATATAACCTTTTTAGGTTCTTTATCATTCCAATGTACCAAGTACTTATGCATCTTCTTATCTCTTATGCTTCTAGCCTCCCTTGCTTGCAACACAATTGGCTTTCTTAATTTCTTCACTGGAGTTTAACTTGTGCTAGAGTTCTTAAGGACTTCAAGATTATTCTTCAAGTCTAATGCCAATACATGATCATGGTATAGATTCAACCTAGCAAAAACAATCCAACATATGCATAATTATTTCATCTCCTACCCATCATACTAATTATTTCACTTGGTGAAAAAAGACTCGTTCACTCTAAGAAAGAGGTTATTTCACTCATAGAGTCAAAAGTATCCAACATAAGTAGTGAGAAAAAATATGTATTAATGTATGACTATAACCTTTCCAAGTTTTTAATATGATAGAATCCATTTGTTCATGACAAAAGAGATATCTCCTCAGTCATTACCTTGAAAAAGGGATTAAAACATTAAACACACAAGAAGTAGAAGAACCATTAGACAAATTAATTTCATAGGCATTTTCACTAATGTTGGTCCTAATCTTGAATGCATCAATTCTTCATAAATTGCTCTTGTAGAAATGCATATTCCACTACCTTTCTTTTCTTAAATAAATTTACACATAATCACCAATTTGAAATTCAACCTTCCTCTTGTCCTCATTGGCTTCAATAGGCACATTCTTGACTTTCTTCTCTAATTGAGTCTTTACTTATTGATGCAAATGCTTCATTTTCTCAACAAAATTAGTACTCAAGGTGGAAGAATCATAAAATTTCTTCTATTCATTAATTATCTTGGGTGAAAAACCATAATTTGCAATAAAAGAATTCTTATCAATATTAGTATGAAAAGCATTAGTATAGGAAATCTAAACATGAGCCAACATAGTTTCCCACTTTTGAGGCTAATCCTCATACAAACATCTTAGAATTTTTAGTAAAGATCTATCACAACTTTAGTTTGTCCATTCATTAGTAGTGATAGGTTGTAGAGAAAGATAATTTTATTCCCACCAATTTTTAAATTAACCTTTAAAAATGATGAATAAATCTCACATCACTATAACTAATAATATTTAATGATATACCATGCAATTTAACTACATAATGAAAGAATAACTACCCAACATGGGAAGCATCACTAATTCTCTTGTATGGAATAAAATGAGCCATCTTTGTAAATCTATATAACACAATAAGTATGAAATCATGAACAAATTATATTCTTAAAATGCCAGACAAGGGCCAAAGAAACACTTTCCCAATGAGCATTTGGAATTAGTAATGGCATATAATGATCATCAACACTTTTCCCTCTAAATTTTTTACAAACATAACATTCCTTACCAAATCTAATAACATCTCTATACATGCTTAGTCAAAAATAATTCTTGCTCACTAATTTCAATGTCTTTGTTTTGTTCATATATCATGCCATGTCTTCATTATGTTTTTCTTCCAAAATGTTTATCTTGAAGTCACACTTTGGAACACAAATCTTTCCATCTTTGAAAATAATGCTTTACTGGATATGATAATTCTTTTACCAATTAGCCTTTTTCAATAATGGAGAATATAATTCCTTCCATACATCACAAAAGTCAATATAATTTGAAAACAAATTGGCAAAACGTTCAAAATCATTTACATCAACACAAGAATAAGCAACATAATTCTAGAGAAATTTTTTACTACCATAGAGGATTTTCCACTTTCATGCTTTAGAATAAAGTAAAACTCTTGGGGTTTCTCCACCCATTTCATATGCTTAGCACTTAGTGTCTTTTAGGAATTAAAAACATGAAGTGATTTATGATCAATCAAGGATAAAAACTTACTATCGAGTAAATACTATTTCCAATGTTCTATAACTTGAATTACAACATATAGCTTGTTCTCATATACATTACACCTTTGTCTACATGCATTTAATTTTTCTAGAAAAGAAAGCAATCACCTTATCCTCTTGTAACAAAATGTTGCCAATCATAAGTTCACTTGCATATATTTTTACTTCCAAAAACTTGGAGAAGTTTAGAATAGCCAACCTATAACACTACAAATGTTTTTCTTCAAAGCTTGAAAAGACTTCATTTCCATCATTCCATACAAAAGTTGAATTCTTCTTCAGAAAAGAAAGCATAGGTCATGCAATAGAACTGAAATGTCTAATAAACCTTATTAAAATAGGCTACATTATAAGATCGTAGGAAGATAAAATAGACTACTAGTATTATGAAATGTAGTATGTAATTTCCTTAGAATTTTTTAAGGATAAATATGTGTCTTTAGACTTCAAAACTTATAGTTTAAAATCTTTTGTATTATGAGCGTTCATTATTAAAAAATAATAAATTTGATACACCTCCTTCCTTAGCTTCTCTTTTTATAATTGAAACTTTATAAGACATTTAATTGACACGAAGAGTCATGAATTACTTCTACATAATATGAATTTTCACTTGTTACAAGTTTATAAGGATTGGTATTTCATAGATATTATAATTGGTATGATAACTTACAACTTTATATAATACTTAAGAATTAATACTGATGTCATTTGTAAAGTATTAATTGTTATCTAATACTCCTCCTTAATTCATACTTTATCTTAAATGACCCATGTGACACATTTACAAGTAATGTGAAGAGGAAAAAACAAAGGAATATGATTACCATGTTGGAGAAACATATGATCTCTAAGCATAGTATCTTATTATTAAAGACAAATTTCACATGCTCTTAACTAGTCTCCTCCTCAATTTGTATTGCAAGAAATTGGGAAAAGTAAGAGATATTCTTTGAAAATGTCAAATGATTTTCAAGCTAAGAATTTTGTAAAGCCATATGCTTTCTATAACTTCATACATAAATATGTACTGCATATCTACATATTTCTGTAGGCACTTTTGATGGATAAAATGTATACATTGCTCACATGAACAAGAAAAATGGTGAGCATCCTTGAAGATCATTGACCAAAAGTATCTTACCATGAGGATCTTTGTAGCCATCCTCCTTCCTATGTAGTGGCCCTTATAAGAACCCTCATGAGTGTCTTGAAGGATGTGCAACTAATCAACATTAGGAACACACCATCGAACTAGGCCATTAGCACACACCTTGTAAAGTTTACCTTGGATCTCCATATAATGTTTAACCTAGTGAAGAAGCTATTGTTTCTTCTTGTTGTCCCATTCTGCTTAAGTCTACTAAGTGAGAAGATAGGAGATGAGCTCATCATACCAATTGGTAATCCTTCGCTCTTGAATTTCAATGGATTTAGCAAAGATGAGTTCATCTAGAAATTAATCAGATAAATGTTCCTCATCCTCCTTGCTATCCCATCCTAACCAAGACAAATTATCAACAACTATGTTCTTAGTTCTTTTCCTGTCAATCATGGTAAGGTCAAATTTCTGCAAAATCACCAACCACTATATGACATGGAGGCTAACCACTAGCCTGTTCATTAGAAAATGAATTGTACTATGATTGATGTGCACAAAAAATTGGTATCTAAGCACACAGTCCCTAAATTTTTCCAAAGCATACACCACTACAATGAGTTCCTTCTCAAGGATTGTATAGTTTCGTTGTGCACCCACAATGCTTCTACTTGCACAATAGATGTAGTATGGATGTTTCAAGTCATCCAATTATGTCATCACTACTCCCAATGCATAGTGAGATGCATTTGTCATTATGTGGAATGGCCTAGACCAATCTAGGATGTGTATAATTGGAGTTTTCATGAGCTTTTTTTTTAGTTGCTAGAATGCTTATTCACATTTCTAAATCCATTCGAAAGCTACATCCTTTCTATAAGCTCCACAAACAGTTTGAAAATTTTGGAGAAATTCTCGATGAAGCACCTATAGTAACCAATATGACTAAGGAATGACCTCACATCTTTCATCATGTGAGGTTGTTTGATAATTCCTTGGGTGACCCATACTTTCTCTAGGTGCACCTCAACCCCTTTCTTTAAAATGCAATGCCCTAAGACAATGCCATCTTGAACCACCAAATGGCTTTTTTGCCAATTGAGTCATAAGTTGTCTCCACGCAATGTTTTAGTACTTACTCTAAACAATCCAATGCTTCTTCAAACCTGGTACCATAGGTGGAAAAGTCAACCATGAAGACTTTCACATCACTACCTATCTACTATTAAAAGATGCTAAGTACCAGACGTTGGAAGGTTGCAAAAGCAATACAAAGACCAAAGGACATCTTCTTATATGCAAAGTCCCCTAGGAACTTGTGAAAGTTATCTTCGCCTAATTTTCTAGTGCTATTTGAATTTGGTTATAGCTACTATAACCATCTAGAAAACTATATTAATTATCTCTTGTAATTGCATCTAGCACTTGGTCCACATATGATAATGGAAAATGATCTTTGAATGTTGCCATATTCAATAGCTTGAAGTCTATATAGATTCTCCATTTTCCTTCTTCCTTTGGCATAATTATGAGTGGGCTTACCCACTCACTATCTACTACTAGATAGATGAATCTTTCCTTGAGAATTTATTCTACTTTGTCTTTAACAACTTGCTTAAGTTTGGGATTCAATCTCTTTGTGGTTGTCTCCTTGGCTTGATGGAGGAGTCTATATAGTTTTGATGCTAGCATATCCATGGATCTATCCTTGTTAACTCATGATATGACCAAGAAAATGTTGTTGGCCATTTCTTTACAACTTGTAGCAGCTTCTTTTTATGTTCTCCAGTGAGATTGACACTAATAATTACCAACTTGCCATTATCAAGAAAATCATATTCTAATGTTTCCAGTAAAGACTTAAGTTCAAGGGGCTCCTACTAAAATAATTAGGGATTTCCAACTTTTCCCAAATCATTTTTACATTTTGTGGAAGCGTTGGTCATGATTCTGCTTCATTCCATCCATGTTGTCTATATAAGCACTAGTGAAGAGCTCCACTAGTTCCATGCATATTGTTGACGTAGAGTTATTATCTATTATCAGCCACTAGGTACCTTCTTGCTTTGTGGTTGTTTTATATAGGTACCTTTGAATATTTGATGTCTTAGCACACTTATTGCATGTTGTGATGGATGTACTCTTCATCACCCACATCCTTTGCATGCAATGACACCCTATGTCATTGTATACAATGCATGGAACTTACTTCTTCTTGAGCTTTCTGAATTCATTTTCCTTAGAGATTTCCAAGGAAAGGTCTCTAATCTCCATCTTGGCATCAATTGTGCTGAGCCAAGCCCTTCCCAAGATGATAGGAAATTCTTCCTTATAGTTATCCATGTGAATTATTAGGAAATCTACTAAATATGATGAACCACAGACGATGATCACAATGTCCTTCACTAATCTTAAATGAACAGTGATGGATTGATCTACAAGCTCTAATTTGATATTGCATTTCTTGAGTGGAGGCAAGTTCCAAGTCTTATACATATCTTGAGAAATTAAATTCATCTTAAAACCTAAATCGAGTAGAGCCTTGCATGGAACATTTCCTGTAATCTACAAATAAATTAGGGGACTCCCAAGATCAAATCATTTCCTAGAAAGGTGTCCCACCTTGATCCAATCTATTTTTGCATGAGTCAACATGATAATATAAACATTTAAGGACTTTTGAATTAAAGGTAGGTCAATGATAATTTCAAAAGTAGTTGATGTAAGGTTAGTAACCACAGATATCTACAAGGGTTTTTCTGAACTATTTGGTCTAAAGAAAGCCCTTTTCTAAGGCTTATTTTCAAGATCACTCAAATGGTCATCCTACTATAAGTTCATTACCCTCATTGCATTTCATTGTTGGGGCTACAATGGAATTTCCTCTTACATTGGTAGTGCAAGTGGCAAGGGAGTGGTATTAGATGGTGTAGGGTAAGTTGATGGATATGAAGAAGGATAAGATGAAGAAGACTTAGTTCATAGAGTGGGTGTTCTATGATATTTTGTGGGATAGTAGTGATGAGAGAAAGGAGTGTTGTTGGTAGAGCCATGAGGAGATACAAGTTTCTAGACATATTATCCATAAGGATCTAACTATTGTTAAGGATATTGCTACCATGGTGGTGGCATCCCCCACAACTATGGATTTTTCTATTACTGATACTGCTCCTGAGGTTGAGGTGGTGCTCCACTTAGATAATACTCTAGTGTATGGAACTACTATCTATAGTTGTCTTATGGACAAGGCAATCTCCTGGGTGGTTTCTTTCTTGTCATTTTTGGATTTAACACATACACCCTAGATTCTTGCAAATGTGACACTATAGAACAACATCCCTTGAGATTTTCATTTTGACAAATATCACATTTGTCATCGTGTGTTTCTGAACTTGCAACCTTATCAACCACTACAACCTTACCTTTCTGCTAATGGTAATCTTTTCTTGTATCATTTCTCCTTCTCCTATCTTTATCTTTATTCCCTTATTTTTTTTCTTCTCCACAATCATGAAAGTAGTTTGAAACTTCTCATCTAAGGAGTTCCATACTTCATTCACCTTAGTTGATATTTCAATAAAAAAATTTTGAATTGGCAAGGTTTTCCTTTGCACCACATCATCTAGTAGTGCTTCCTCCTTTGAATCATAGAAACACACCTCTCTTTTTTGAATAGTAGGATCCCTATTATATTCCACTACACTTTCTCACTTTTTCATCTCTCCTTCTTCCTTTACCACCTAACCAATTAGCCTTTGAATCTAATGGACTTGCATTTTGGAAAGTCTTCCTTTTAGAAAATCAATGGCTTGGGTATTAATGTAAGAAGGATGTAGTACCTACCCAAGGCTACATCTAAGGATTTATGATTGCCTTGTTTCCATCCTTGAATTTGTTTCCTCAAGTTGTACACTCTAGAGTACGTTTGGTACTTGTCATTGAATAGCTCTAGCATTGCACTCCATGTGTGAATGGATTTCAACTCCAAGGTCCAATATCAACTTTTAGCTTCTTTGATGAATATTTTTGGGAATAGTTTAAGCTTGTGCCACTTGTTCTCTATGTTTTGTAAGGCAAAGGCATCATGGAAGGCTTGTAAATGATGCTGGCAATTAGAATTATATCCTCCTTTAAATTTAAGGATATTTTTCATGTCAAGTTTCTTAATTTTGCTATTCCTTTGAGGCATGGTGGAAATTTAGATTGCTTCTAAAATATTGAACATGTTCCTTGTGGCTTGCAATGGTTCATCATAGTCATTATGTTCATGGTGACCCCTATCATAGCCATGCCTCCTATGATGTGACCTATTATTCCTTCATTCTCAATGATGCTCCTCTTTCGCTTGTGGTTACCTATGCTCCTAATTCTCATCATCATGATGGAGCTTCCAATCATCTCCATCTTGGTTCTAATCACTCCTCCTTCTATATTGGCCATGACTCCTCTTATTAGAGTTTGATGATGAGAAGGATGGTGAAGGTGGAGGACTAGAAAAGTGATGCCTACTGGTCCTTCTCTTATGGTCCTTTGCTTGTTCTTTCTTTTTTGCTTTGTCTTTCTCTTTTTCTTTGGATGATTGACTAGGAGAACTTTGCCTTGATGTTCTTTGGGTTTTGGACTTTATCCTTCCCTCACCTTTATTGTTCTCCAAGGTTGATTGTAATTTTTGGTGAAGTATGTCATCCTTAACAAAAGGAGGAAAATTCATATAGTAAGATTACCTTGAGAAGAAATTAGAACCCTCTTTTTGTGATTACAAAAACAATGGTGTCAGGATCCTCTTGTCCTTAGGGGCTTCATAGTGTACCTCCATGCTTTGATATTTTCTAAGCTAGGCTTTTGTGGGCATATAGTCTTTGTAGACATGGTCTATTGCCTCATACTTTGGGCCTGTTACTTCAATTCCTAGTTTCATGAGATTGGCCATGAGCATGGCAAGAACAAACCAATAGGGAGGTAATACAATGTTGCCTTCCATATACCTCCAATATAAATGTTCATCCTAATAAATAATGAAGATGAAATCTAAATAGTAGGGATTTGGATGTGCATAGACTACTCTCAATTGCTAAGGTCTCTCACCGATAGTCTTTTTTATCCTATCATGCTACTGATTGGAGTCATTAAGATGGGGTGGTGACTCATTCTTGTGAGAAGAAGCCATTTTAGTGATGTGGATATAATGTGCCTTGATATAATATTGTTATTATTATTTTGTATGAAAGATAACTTGTTATATTCTCCTTGCAACAACTTTGTATGAATTCACTATTTAATAATACTTAACACACTTAGCTAAATTAAGTTCTTGGAAATGGCACTAATGATGAGCAACAAGTAGTCCATATGACCAACCATATGAATTACAAGCATTCACACATTGCCCACTTGAATTTAGTGAACTTATTTACATAAGTGGCCGATATTTCTAAATGGTAAATTATGTAGTTGTAAGTCATCGTTTTCCCAATCCACACTTATGTAAATCTATGCATATGGTTAAGTGTGGTTGAGGCATATGATATTTATTTTTATATTGTTTTTATCCCACTTTCTAAATGATTAAATGAATAAAGATCTAATAATTAAATTAACTAACTAATTAACTACTTCATTAACTAACTAACCTAATGTAGAATATCCATTCCCACTTGTCGTACACATCTTAAATGTATATTAATACCACTAGGTTACCAAGTGTATACTACTAGGTATACCAAGTGTCCATTACTAGGATTACCAAACATTAATATATTATGCTTGAAGTGGTCATACTTACATTGCTTATAAATGATAAAATTAATTACTTAATAATAAGGAAGTAAATTGCATGTAATGTAAATTGCGGAAAAATAGAATTTTGATAGTCAATGTGCTGCAATGGATAGAAGAAATATTGATTTTATTACCATCCATGCAAATTTTTCCAACTACAAATTCCCTCAAATAAAATTCCCTACAATCACTTAGATCCACACTATAGGCACTCAGAATGAAAATATTCTAACTTTTGCATAAGGAAACTACAAGATTTGGGCTAAGCTATGACTAATAGGTGCTACAAATGTGAGGGGTATGTGCATTTATATAGGCAATGCCTACATCAACATTGATGTACCTGCATCAATGCATCATAGGATATATCAACAGGGATATGTCAATGGGGCTATGTCAATAGGCATGCATTGACATAGCCTATCTTATTGATGGTTCATCATGTTCCCTATGGTACATGACTTTAATTCATAACTTTGACTTATCTTAAACTTGAGAATTTCATACTTGTTAGGAATGATACAACCACAAGGCTAAAATATCTAGCAATGAGCATAATTACATAATAGAGAAAACAATTGAACACCAAGAAAATCTTCCAAGGAATGTAAATGATATGTTCATTATTGTAAGGTATGAAACACCTTGGTAAATAAACCACCAAGAACTTGGTAAAATGTCATAACTGTAAAAATACAGGGTTCTGTCTCTTCATAACTAACTATAAAAAATTAGCAACTAAAATTATCATTTTTTTAATTAATCTAAACCATGCACAACCATGAGCATTATACATAAATTGTCAATTACAAATAACCATCAACCTAAAGTCCCATGGTTATGTCATGGTTGACTACAATTTACACAAGAACTAATGTATAAGTTTGTCATCTCTTAACACCCTTTGCCAAATGATACATATGTTTAAATGGTACAATTGTAATCCTTGAACAAACTTTTTAAATTTTTTAACTAAGCAATTTGGCAAAATTGTAAGCCAATTAATCAAGAGTATTAATATAGAATGGCTCTATAAGCCCTTCAACGAAGGCATGTCTCATATAATGCACTATAATTGTAACGTACTTCATCCTCTCATGGAAGATGGGATTTTTAATCAATGTAATAACATTATGATTATCATAGTACATAATTATTAATTTTGGAATTTCTTCCTCTAGTTTTACGAATAATTGATTCAACCATTTCAATTATGTCACCAACTGAACAATTTCTTGGTATTCTGATTCTGTTGATGATAAACAAACTATTTTATGCTTGATAGACCATAATGAGATTACATTTCGTTAATGTTTAACAGGAAACCCAATAGTTAAGCATCTTGTAGTGGTGTATCCTCTATAGTTAACATCAATTTATCCTTGGAAGTGATATTTTAAAGGGCAATTATAAATGAGACCATATTCCATAGTCTCTTTCATATACATAGCCTAGTGGTACGGGTCTTAGCCTAGTTACCTTAGGACACAGGTTTGATTCTACCATGTAGCACTAAGCTAGAAACTTTATAAATCTTGGGGTGTACATATATATCACATATAACAAAATATTTCTACCTTTAATATCCCACACTCAGTATGATTTATGGCTAATATAAACCTTGAGCAACAATCTAACTAGGGCCTTGAGATCTAACTTTCCATAGTTTGCTAAAGAAATATGTACATAGTAGATATTACCAAATTATTGAAGATGTGATATCGATACAAACTTATTGTTAGACTAATTTATAATGGTTGGTGTGTCCTCTAAAATTGTGATTGGAACATAGCTAATAATATGAACCACATAATAGATTACTTCTATCCATAAAAACTTTGGTGCTTGGGTATCATGCATCATGCACCTTATCATTTCTATAATCATCCTATTCTTCCTTTCTGCAATACCATTCTACTATGGAGAATCAAAGGCTGCAAAATACTATTCTATCTAATGAGTGGTGAGGTACCCCTACACTCAACCATATGAATACGAGCACCTCACGCGCGATCTGGTCAAACTCCAAGGACTAAGTGCTTACGCGCCCTAATGGAACACTTAAGGTTAATCAATCGTTGTCTTCCCAAACTTACTTGTATTGTCACGGTTGTATGGTTAAGTAAGCTTGAGGCATATGATTTTTATATCTTTTATCTTTTTAATGTCTTATGCTAATAGGGAAGGGTGGAGAGAACTAAGTGACTAACTTATATTAACTATTCACTAAATAAGTTCTAATTGTCCTAGCACCAGTATCCATTCCCACTTACCGCACATACTCTGAACTAGTGCAACTCTGCTAGGATTACCAAACACTACTTGTTACTGGGTTACCAATCATTACACACATGCTCGAAGTGGTCGTACTAAATGCGCTTAACTAGGAGAGTCAAGGGTTGAGAGAGATTAATTATCTAGGAAAACATTTAAACATTTAACAGTAATTAATTCCTATTTAGCTTAGTCTACATGCTGCAAGTTTTATCAAAAAATTTATCTTTATTGCCATACACAAATGTGTGCTCAGGTACAATTTGCTTGAATAAAGATCCATTCACCTTAAGACTCCTACTGTGGGCACATGGAAATTATTCTAACTCTAGAATGGTAAAACTGCTATAGTTTGGCTAAGGGTCTAAGTCTAGGTGAGTGAACAAGGGAAAGTTGCCTCTTATTTATAGATGTTGCGGTGGGTTGCGATATTGCATAAGCGATATCGCGGGGGCAGACACAACATCGCGGCTCATCATACCCCCATGACTGAATGAAAACATGTCCTCGAGTTCCTTACAAAATATTGGGAAGGTATGGGATTATTAACTTAAATGATACTAATGGTGAATGGGATGACATATGAATGGATCATCATTATAATACATGAAAAAATTAGTGTTCATGATAACAAGAGTGAACACTATACACATTTGACAACTAGCCTTATTTGGTAGCTGAGAGAGAAGAGAGAGAGAGAGAGAGAAGAAGAAGAAGAAGAAGAAGTCTGTTGCTACTGATGCCAAGATTATGCCTTCCATTGTCCATCCATAACTGCACCATCGATCTTGTTCCTTGCATGATTGCTCCAACAACAGTCCATTCCAACTGTTCTCTCTAGATCCAATCCATTGGTGTATGATTGCCATCTGCACACACAACACAATTTTATATTAGCAAGGGTAAATGAATCAAAATGCAGTTGATACCTTGCCCTGGTGAAAGGTCCATTGGCTAAGTTGTGGTATGGCTGATGCGGATTTTGGAGATAGAACACTGGTGGCTACCTAAGGTGTAGGGGTTTAGAGAAAATTGAAAAAATTGGACCAGGACCCCCATGACTAAGAGTGAACCTCTGGTAGCGAGAGAATGGAAAAAGATAAGGAATAAGAAAGATGGAGAGAAAGAAACAATGACAGTGCCGATAAAATGGATGTCAGGGATGGAAATGAACAAAATAAGAGTTGATTGCAAAAATGTTTAAGGGAAATAAATTAACTGATGTACCAAATAGGGATGCCAGTGGGTCCTCCCCAAAGTAGGCTCATGCCCTTAATGCCCTAGCAGTCCCACATTTAAAGAGTCTGTAGACTCTAGAAATGTCATTTGAAAGCAAGAGTTAAAGTCTTAACCATAAGAATTTACCAAAAAGAAAACAATGCATAAACCAAAATATGGACTATTGATACAACTAGCAATGAGGTAAAAAACAAAGAAAGAAGGATGGAAAGAAGAGAATGGAGCGGAGTCTCAAGAATAAGGTGGTATACAGTCCCTTGTGTATTAATGGTTAATGTGACTTAGTAGATCTCATTCCAAATCCAACCTCAAACAATCCACATCCAGTGACTTTGAATTAATATATTTGGCCAATCCATCCACTTGAAGTAACAAGAATGCTTCCGCCAACAAGTCACCACCATTTCGATGAAACGAGAAAGGAGAAAGTAGGAAGTGAGGAAGGGCCTTAGTTAGAGGGAACATGTTTGTTTAGTTCCATAACTAATGCTTGTAGCCCAGATGATTATTTCGTCTAAGGGGTGTTCTTTGAATTCTCACTTTTCACTTTTCTCTTTACTTTTCTCCTTTTTTTGCATGAGAACCACACCATGCAAAGACTTATTATTTTTATTAGCTCAACTTCTTGATAATGGAGTAGCATCGAAATGGTAAGGAAAAATCAAGAAGAAAACATTCAAGCACCCAAGGGAATGGCCAAAAAAAATGCATCAAATCCCCTTGAAGTCACACCCTTTTCAATCCTTGAGTCCTTCCTTAGTTCATGAAGTGCCCAGTCACCAGTTCGTTGATAGTTCTTATTTTTGAAAGAAAGGGACTGCACAGTTCTAAGCCAAGAGAGACCATAGAAATTCATGGATGCATGGATGATCTGGACTCATTGCTTGTTATATCAAAAGAACCATACCTTAGTATCAACATTATAACTTAAAGGTAAAAACCAAACATTAGCAATCACTAGAATACAGTTCATACCACCATCAGGAGCACTTATTAGGTGACAAACCTTACAAAAAAACAAACAAACACACAAAGAAATAAAAGAGTATAAACGATGTTGTAAAACAAAAATAAGAAAAGTTAAAGAAATTTGTAAAACAAAAATGTGTAAAACAAAAACTTAAAAAGGAACTAAGGGCCTTGATTGATCATCATAGGTGGCCATCTCCCCCATGACTAAGTTGAAAGGAGGAGATCTGAAATAATGAGTGAGGTTGTCCTCTCTCAGAGGTATTATGTGCACCGACTATTCTAAGTTCATAGAAAGGTTTGGTTTGTTGCACATTGACTAGTAGTCTCTTATCAAGGCTCTCAAGTTTGTATATGATCATGGCCCTTGAGGGAAAGGTTGTATGAATGATGTAAGACCCTTCCCACAATGTTTGAAATTTTGTGCATTGTGGCACATGTGTGGGGTTCTAGTAAAAGACCTTATCTCTTGGTTGATACTTAACCTTTCAAATTTTTAAGTCATGACATTGTTTATTATGTGCCTTGTGCAACTCATTTGATGACAGGGCAACCAATCGATTTTCATCTAGCATGTTTAGAGTTGCCAATCTTTGTTTTTGTGCTAGATCAAGGTCAAGGTAGAGGTCACACACCATGGATAGTGTACGGAGCTCGATTTGAATTGGAAGCTTTGGAAGTTTTCCGTATACTAACTCATAGGGAGAATAGCCTATAGGGAGTTTCCATGTGGAGCGATATGCCCAAAGAGAATCATTCAATTTAGTGCTCCAATCTCACTTATATTTGCTAATTGTTCTTGTTAATATTTTAGTAATCTCCTAGTTAGTGACCTCAGCTTGGCCATTAGCTTGGGGGGTGATAAGGTGTAGTCAATTTATGTTCAACCCCTAAGCATTGCATCAACTTCCGAAAGGTTGCACCCGTGAAGTGTGTTCCATTATCTGAGATAAGTGCACATGGCACACCAAACCTATTTACGACTTTTTGTTGCACAAATCGTGTAGCGGTAGATGATGTGCAGTCTATAACAGCAACTGCTTCAGCCATTTCGTTAGATAGTCTACAACAACAATGATGTAAGCTTTTCCATTTGACATTGGTGTAATGGGCCCCATAAAGTCTATTCCCCAAATGTCGAAGGGTTCTAAAGGTTGAATCCATTGTTTTGAACCCTCCATTCTAGCAATCATTCCTCCATCACGTTGATATCACTCATAGGATTGGACAAATTGATGGGACTCCTGAAATAATGTTGGCCAATAATATCCTGCAAGCAAGATCTTAATAGTCATTCATCTCCTTGCATAGTGACCCCCACAAGGGCCCTCATGACCATTCGGGATAACTCTTAGTTGGTCCACATCGGGCACACACCATTGAACCAAGCCATCAAGATAGACTTTGTAAAGTTGTTCGTTGATCTCCATGAAGTACTTAGCTCTATGAAGAAACTGTTATTTCTTCCTAAAGTCCAGCTCCTATGGTGTTTGTTGGGAAAGGAGATAGGTGAGAATGATACTATACCAATTTGTTTCCATGGGTTGGTTATTCACTACACCGGCAAAGAGGGCTTCATCAGGAAAATGATCGGATATGGCATATTCATCCTCTTTGCTATCCCAGTGCAACTGAGATAAATGGTCTGCAACTACATTCTCGGTGCCCTTTCGATCGATCATCGTTAGATCAAAATCCTATAGGATTACCAGCCATCGTATAATACAAGGGCTAACCATTGGCTTGTTCATGAGGAACCTGATTGCACTATGATCCGTATGGATGAACACTTTGTAACCTAATACATAGTGCCTAAACTTATCTAGTGCAAACACTACAACTATTAATTCTTTTTCTATAGTTGTGTAGTTAAGTTGTGCACCAATGATACTCTTACTTGCACAGTGGATGTAGTAAGGACATTTTTGGTCATCTAACTGTGTAAGTATGGCTCCTAATGTGTAATTGGACACGTCAGTCATTATATGGAATGGCCTGGACCAATCAGGGGCTTGTAGAATGGGAGTTTCGACAATCTTTTGTTTCAGAGTTTGGAATGCTCGTTTACATTCCCTGGTTCATTCGAATGGTGCGTCGTTCTTCGTTAGTTCTACCAATAGTTTGGAAATCTTGGAGAAGTTCTCAATGAATATCCTATAGTAGCTAGTGTGTCCAAGGAATGACCGAATATCTTTGATAGTTTCTGGTTATTGGGTGATTCCTTGGATGACCCTAACTTTATCTGGGTCCACCTCTATTCCTGAATGTGAAATCTTATGCCCAAGTACTATGCCTTCTTGGACCATTAGATGGATTTTTTGCTAGTTGAGCCTTAAGTTGGTTTCTACGCATTTTTTCAACACTTGCTCTAATCGGTCCAAGGCTTGATCAAAGCTTGTTTCATAAGTGAAGAAGTCATCCATAAAGACTTCCACTCCGTTTCCTATCTGCTATTGGAATATTCTTAAAACTAGGCGTTGAAACGTGGCAAGAGCATTGCACAAGAAAAATGGCATTTTTCTATATGCAAACGTTCCCCAAGGACTGGTGAATGTTTTCTTGGCTTGATCTTCTGGTGCTATCCATATTTGGTTGTATCCGCTATAGCCTTCCAGAAAACTATAATAGCAATGCCCTGCTATGGTGTCTAAGACTTGGTCAACGAATGGCAATGGAAAGTGATCCTTGAATGTTGCCATGTTCAACAGCCTAAAATCTATACACACCCTCCATTTGCCTCCCTTTTTAGGCACGATCACTAGAGGGCTAACCCATTCACTATCAGCAATGGGCTATATGAACCCAGCCTTAAGAAGTTGTACTATTTCTTCTTTTACTATTTGCTTCAATTTTGGGTTCAATCGCCTCTATGGTTGTTTTTGAGGTTTTCATGGAGGGGTCCATGTAAATCCTATGCTGGCATATTCTAGGATCTATTCCAGTTAACTCGAGGTATGACCAGGAAAAGGCTTTTGACCACTTTTTTATCACTTTCAGCAATCTTTCTTTTTGTTTAAGAACAAGTCTTGCATTGATGATCACTGGTTTTCCATTTTCAAGGATCATATACTCCAAACTAGTGGGCAATAGTTTCAAATCTAGGGGCTCTTGTTTAAATCTCTCAGGAATTTACAACTTCCCCCAGTTGATGTTTTCAAGGTTAAAGCTTGGAAGTTGGCAATGAACTTGCTCCAGTGTGTCTATGCTTTCAATGTAAGCACTAGTTATTCCCTCAGTTAGTTCCATGCATGTTAGTGAGTTTCTCTCTTGATCAACCATCAGCCACTGGGTGTCTTCTTGTCATCTAATTGCTGCATACAGGCACTTTTGTATATTAATGTCTTGTGCACACCGATTGCATGTAGGTAATGCTAAACTTTGCATAACCCATGAATTCTGCACACAATGGCACCCCGTGTTACTGTATGTAATGCATGGAACTTTCTTCTTCTCGATCTTTCCAAAAGAGTTCTTCTTGGATATTTCCAGGGAAAGATCGCAGATTCCTAGGCGTGCATCTATAGTACTTAGCCATGCTCTTCCCATTATTATTGGGAAGTCCCCTTTACTGTTGTTCACTTTTATTACTAGGAAATCAACTGGATATGACCACCCACACACAGTGGTAATGATGTCCTCCACTAGTCCCAAAGGGACAGTGATGGACTGGTCAACCAACTTTAGTCAAATATTACTCTTCCTTAATGGAGGCAGGTTCCAGGCTTTGTACATCTCTTGTGATATTAAGTTGACTTTGAGACTTGAGTACAGAAGAGCTTTACATGGTTCATTCCCAACAACTTGGAGATAGATTAGAGGACTTCTAGGATTAGAGAATTTCCTGGGAAGGTGGCCCACCTTAATCCGATCAGTAACGGCATGTGTTAACATAACCGTGTGCGTTATGCTCAATTTTTGGGTTGAAGGAAGTCCCGAAGCCTTACTTGATAGGGAGGTGTTTAGATATTCAACCGCTTGTGATGGTGAGGCCTTGATTGGATTGTTGGTTTTGAAGAAAGATCTTTTCTTCAAAAAGTTGTCAGAACCAACTGCAGGTTGAGGATTCATAGCCCTCATGGCATTGGGTTGCTACGGTTGAGTGGGGAGTTCCCCTTGTATTGCTAGAGCAAGTGGTAATGGAGCTATCAGTGTGAGAGTTGAGGATGGATTTGGAGGATGGTATGTCTATGGGTTATCTCCCCTAAAAGAAGGAGTCATGTAATACTCCCAAGCTTGGTAGTGACATTGTGTTGTCATGTGACCAACAGAGTCATGTGGAGAGATTGACTACTGCACGTAGTAGCCATATGGATCTAGTTGCCGGTAGGGGTATTGTTGCCTTGGTGGTGGCATCCCCCATGACTGTGGGTATTGCCACTGTTGGTGTTGCTCAATAGGTTGTGGTGGAGTTCCACTCAGATAATACATTAAAGGTTGGTGGAACTACCTTAGGTTACCTTGGGGATAAGGTAACCTTCGGGGTGCTTACCGTTTGTTAAGTCGTGGGTTGAGTGCATACACCCCAGACTCTTGTAGATGTGAGATTATTGGGTAACATCCCTTAGGATGGTCGTATTGGCATATCTCACATCCACCATCATTTTCTGTATCAGAATCCATAACCTCTTTAGTGATGGCCATTTTACCCTTACCTTTGTTACGTGCATGGTCCATATCCCTCTTTTTCTTTTTGTCATAGTCACTACGTCGCTCCTTAGACTCCTCTACAATTTTAAGAACGGTTTCAAATCTACCATCTAGGGAGTCCTACATTTGGTCTACCTTTGCCAATACTTCGGTTGTTAATTTTTGGAGCGGTAAGGTTTTCCTATTCACCATCTCTTTGAGTGGTGACTCTTCCTCCTCCTCACAGAATCTCACTACCCTTTTTCAGAGTGAAGGATCGCGATTGTACTCTTTCGCACTTTTTCTCTTACATAGCTCCCCTTCTTCCTTGGCTACTTGCTCTAGCAATCTATGGACTTGATGAGACCTAAGCTCTGATAATCTCCCTTGGGCGTACGTTCCAAGGGTTCTCCTTGTTTCATGCCTAAGTCCATCTATGAGATGGCGTAGTTGATACCGCTGTGCATAACCATGGCCTGGGCAGTGATGTAACAGTGCATAGTAACGGCCCATGGCAACATCCAAGGGTTCGTGATTTCCTTGCTTCCATCCTTGGATTTTCTTTCATAGGTTGGACACCCGGGAGTACGTTTGATACTTATCATTAAACAGTTCTAGCATCGTACTCCACCTATAAATGGATTCCAATTCTAAGGACTGGTACCAGCTTTCCACTTCTTTCACTAGTGTCCTTGGGAACAACTTCAGTTTTTTCCACTCATTTTTGATGTTCTGCAAGGCACATGCATCATGGAATGCTTGTAGATGGTTTTGAGGATCAGCGTTGTATCCCTCCTCAAATCGTGGGATGTTATTCATGTCTAACCTCTTGATCCTACTATCTTTTTGGTGCCTTGTGGGAAATCTTATGGCCTCCGTTATGTCTAACATGCTTCTAGTTGCGAGTAGGGGTTCTTTGTGGTCATCTCGTTCATAGCATCTATGGTGTCTACGTGGTTCCCTACTCTCCCTTCTTCCATGCCTTGATTCTCTAAAGTGCCCTCGCCCTAGTTCTCAACTCTCTCGTCGAGGTTTCTCACTCTGTTTACCTTTATCCTCACGGTTAGGTTCCTTATGATTGTGTCTTGATACAGAAGGAGAGGGTGAATGTGATGATGAAGGTGAAGAAGAAGGAAAACCATCGTCATGATGGTGTTTTCTACCTTCTCTTTTGTGGTCTTGGCCATGATCGTGATTATGATCAGAACGTCCACCCTTATCATGTGTTTGTGTTCCCTCATTGAACACTTGGTGTTCATGGGGATCAGAACCAAGGTTGTGAACTGTGGAGTGTAGGTTCTGATACACCACCTCCTAACCATCATTAGGAGGGGGAACATCATTTGGTGGGAAACCTGTTGAAGCAGGTTCACCACCTTCAATTTCACTCAAGACATGCAGAACGTTATGGGGCTACTTACCCTTCGAAGATGTATGATATATCTCCTGCTGCAAGTCCCTTTGACATTGCGCTTCTGTGGGATGGTAATCCCTTGTGTCATGATCGCATGCAACGTACTCTATGTACAAGGATGACATGCCTATTCGTGAAAGAGCACAAAGGAGCATGTTGGGGACTGATCGGTCTGGGGGCAATACTCTGTTACCCTCCAAGTTTCTCCAACGCAGTTGTTCATCTTGATGGAGAATAAAGGTAAAGTCGGGTACATATTCATCATGATGAATATATACCACACAAAATTGTTGAGGGACTGGCGGATCTTGGTTACATATGTTGTGCCGTCGACTGTCTCTTGTGTTGGTCCTAGGCGGTGAAATGCTCTTATGTGAAGAAGAAGACATCTTTGTTTTATTTAGTGTGTGATTTACTGTTGTCTTATTTTTCTTTTGATCAACCCTAAGGGTTCATTCTAGCTTCCCAACGATATGGATGATTTCCTATTTTCTACGTAGCACACAAACAACTAAGTCCTCGGTAATGGTACCAATGATGAGTGGCGAGGTAGCCCTACACTCAACCATACGAATACGAGCGTCTCACGCGCGATCCGGTCGAACTCCAAGGACTAAGTGCTTAAGCGCCCTAATGGAACACTTAAGGTTAATCAATTGTTGTCTTCTCAAACTTACTTGTATTGTCACGGTTGTATAGTTAAGTAAGCTTGAGGCATATGATTTTTATATCTTTTATCTTTTTAATGTCTTATGCTAATAGGGAAGGGTGGAGAGAACTAAGTGACTAATTATATTAACTATTCACTAACTAAGTTCTAATTGTTCTAGCACTAGTATCTGTTCCCACTTGTTGCACACCTTGAACTAGTGCAACGTTGCTAGGATTACCAAACGGTACTCGTTAGTGGGTTACCAAGCATTACACACGTGCTCGAAGCAATCGTACTGAATGCGCTTAACTAGGAGAGTCAAGGGTTGAGAGAGATTAATTATCTAGGAAAGCATTTAAACATTTAACAGTAATTAATTCCTATTTAGCTTAGTCCACATGCTGCAAGGTTTATCAAAAAGTTCATCTTTATTGCCATACACAAATGTGTGCTCAGGAACAATTTGCTCGAATAAAGATCCATTCACCTTAAGACTCCTACTGTGGGCACATGGAAATTATTCTAACTTTGGAATGGTAAAATTGCTATAGTTTGGCTAAGGGTCTAAGTCTAGGTGAGTGAACAAGGGAAAGCCGCCTCTTATTTATAGATGTTGTGGTAGGCCGCGATATAGCGGGGGCGGATGCGATATTGCGGCTCATCACTATCCTAGAATTATGATAAAATTGCTTAAATTCTCATAATGTATATTCACTACCTCTATCAAATCCGAGTATTTTAATCTTGTAGTTCTTTTCATTTTCAACCAACTTTTTGAAATGTTGAAACTCCTCAAGCACCTAACACTTTGTAACCAAACCATAGATCCAAGTAATATGGGTATAGTCATCAATAAATGCACAAAATACCACTCATTTCTCTTTGTTTGAGGAGCAAAGGGACCACAAAACATCTAAATGAATGAATTCCAAGAGTTTTATAATCTTCTAGAACCTTTATTTTGGAAAGATAATTCATTTTTCCCATCAAACAACGCTTACAAATTAACTTTTTTGGAAAATTATCAAACTTAGGTACCATGGGATAAAATTGATGCATCGTTTTTAATGAATTCATATCAATATGTCAACCAAGAACATGGGGGAGAGAAGAATTGTAAGTTTATAAAGTATTAATATTGATTCCAAAGTAACGATAAATTTTAATGGTATGTACATTTAAAATTTTTAAAATTTTAAATGTATATAATCAATGAGACATTGCTTGGTTATAACTATGGGGGTGTTGGAATCCAAGTTAATTGAAACTTAGGTACATCCCAAGATTTATAGAAGTTTATAACTTAGGCAAGCTAATAGAATCAAACCTTACCAAGCTAAGACCCATACCACTTAATTATAGCTATGAATTGTAGTCTACTAATCATAAATACAATATCAAAGAATATGTTGATATAAATACAATATCAAAGAATATGTTGATATAAATACAATATCAAAGAATATGTTGATATAAAGGAATATATAAAATAGATTTAAAAAGAACTAACAACGAGAAGGTGAACTGTTACATGATGTATTCATAGCTACTCTAATATAATATAATTTGCTGTTGTTTTTGTTTTGGTTTTTAAATTTTCATAAATGAGGCGAGTTTCAGGGAGTTGGAACACACGCATTCCCACAGTAATGCACTTTCCTTTGTCTATTTCAACACTAGCAGATTCTCTTCCTTCCAACTCTACGCGTATTGTGCCTTTACTTTTCCTTTTTCAAAATTTTTAAAAAATCCCCCAAATAAAGAAGAAAAAGAAATGCATCTTTCTCGGTAAGCCTGGTTATTATCCATTAGTTGACGTTATAAATTAGATCTTTAGGGTAATGTGGCAAATATTATGTTCGCTATATAATCTGAATGAACAGTGGTTTCAGCTTCAGTTTGTTCATTAATTTGAACTCTTATAAATGTATCCGTTAAGTCAACATAACAATCAATGAACAATTTTTCTCATGTCTTTATAAGACAACAAATTACAGAATGGAAGAACAGTAGCTGCTGCTGCTACTTGAATCCAAGCAACCAACATAACTCAGAGTTAGTGAAATCAATAGAGTAGTTAGTCAAATCAGTGTTTCTTCGGGAAAACCTGGACACAGCTCTCCTGCCAACAATTTCCATGGCATTGAAGAAGAAACAGCAGGAAAAAGCACAGAGCATGGCTGAAATTCTGCCCTGCAGCAGCCCAAATAGGATTGCAATTACCAAAATTGCAAGATATATTCCGTTATATGTACTGTGACTGTTATGCTGCTGAGCTTTGCCGCTGGAATTATAGCAAAACTCCTCGTACAATCGCCGATTTGGAGGGCACCGCAAGCAAAAATTCAAGGATTGCTTGTTCTGCGTTTTGTGTAATTTGCCGGTGAAGAGTAGTGTTGTTGTTGCAGACTTTTTGCTTGTAGTAGCAGCCATGGATGATGATGATGAAGAAGCAGTTTCTGGGATAGAAACAGAATTTCTCCTGAAGAAGAGCAGCCTTTTCATGAACTTGGACAGCATTTTCTTGGCCTTTGATGGTTTCCCATCTGATTTTGCAGCAGAAACACGAGATTTGAGCTTCTTGGGCTGAGCTGATTTGGAAGCAAAATTGAAACTGGAACTGGAACTGGAAATTGAACTGGAATTGGAATTGGGTATGTCCACTAATGCTGCAAAATTGGAATTGGAACTGGAAATGGAATTGGGGCTGCCCATTAATGCTGCTTCTTCTTCAGATGCAGAAGATAATTTGCTGCTGCTTTTGCTTTTGAACGGAAAAACTCTGCAAATCTGCGGCAAAAATTCGTTGTTGTTCTTGTGTTTGGGCCTCTTGGCCTTCTTCATGGCCCTGATTCTGCTCTTTGCCCAGCTCAACATTACTGAGTTAAGGAATTCCAAATATCTCTCAACTCTCAGATGAGATCAGAAACAGAAACACGGCTTTCTGCTGTATGTCACTCAATCTCTCTATGAACAAGCCTTAAAATAAGCAATTCTGAGCTCTGAATTCAGATGATGACTAATGAGTAATATTCTGGTAAATCAAAAGCTGCCCTGATGCCAATAAATAATGCTTCAGATACAACACGTTCTGTTTACTATTTTTTTGACTGACGCGGCATCTGCTCATGAAACATCGTGACAAGGATAAGGAAACATTCAAAAGCAGAAGAAGGAGAAGAAAAACACTTTCCAGTAAAAATTGGTTTTCTTTCAGACTATGACGATGGATTGATGACGCTGTCCTTCTCAATTTGCACAGCACTCTCTTTTTTCTGAAACCGTTTTCACATAGAAACCTCATAATTTGCCGTTTGACGAATATTTCCAATCAAAATACCAAAGCTGGGAAATTAAAATGGAGACAGCTAAAACGTCAGTTATAATACCTGAGCTTTTTGAAATAGAAATACACTAATATTTGTATCTGATTACGGTTTTATAATTTTAAAGGTAGGGTAATCTCATAANTGCAGGCTGGGGAACCTGCGAAGGCCCCCACCCACCGGTTTGGGAAGCGGGGTTAGCTGCTGCCTGCTGCGGGGCATAATGATAAGTGTAGCGAGGAAGCACCCGTGAAAATTGCGCCGCTGGTGCTGGCGGGGGTTGTGCATTGTAAACTGTATTCGTTTGCTGTTCTGTTGCAGGGTTGGCCCAGTGACTCGTCGCAGGGTACGGGAAAAAGGTTTGCGGGGGCACGGTTGCGGTATGCTGCTGAGTTGGCGGGGGCAGGAACACTTCGGGGCGAGTTGATGGTATATTGTGAGTTCGCACGTGAGGGATGAAATGGGGGACGGTGGCCGCTGGGCCGACCGCCGGGATGTTAATTATATGCTGCGACGGGAGCACCCCCGCGTTATGCTGCAGCTGCATTTGCAACCCAGAAGGCTGTGCGCTTGCCTGTTGCGACCCAGATGGCTGCGCATTGGCCTGAGGGGGAACAGGGATGTGCGTCTGCGTGGTCATGGCCGAGTCCAGAGAAGCCGCTTCTCCGTTGAAAGGGAACAACGGATTCACGTATGTGTGAGGCGTCAAGGTATGGAACGAATGTTCTGACATGGCCGCAAATTCGCCCTCTGCTTCTGCTTCTTCCTCACGCTCGGGCTCTGCCGCAGGTTGTGAGGCCTGGCCGCTAGCCATGATCAGCTGGGAGATGAGTTCGTTTTGGTGCTCGGTCAAGGGGATTATATCGTAGGCCGTTGGCTTGAAATCGTAACCCCCTCGATGGAGCGCCTCAAAGTTTCGTTTTGCCTCAAGCTCGGCTCGGCTGAGAGCCAACCTCGCTTGGATCTTGACGCAAATGAAGTTGTAGTCTTCAGGGGTTATGACCGTGAAGATAGGATCTTTCCCCTGAAGCCTTAATGAACGGTGCAAGGGTGCCTGAGGACCGGTTGCACCGGGGGTTGGCCCTATGGTCACCGTCGGGTTCACGGGCGCGACACCCGGATCGACAGTGGTCATGGCGGTTGTGGCTGTTGTGTTTGAATAGTAAGAATCCATGGATCAACGATGAAAAAATGACTGAAAGTCGAATCTGAATGAAAGAAAGGTTGACAAACAGCACAAAAGGCTTTCTACCCTGCCGGATTTCAAAGAAATCGTCTTTGCGACCGATCTATACCACGCGATTAGCCGTAGACTTCCTTAGAGGTATCACGTCTATGGTTTAGGGTATGGATCTCTAACAGGGTTACCCGAAATATTCGGATCGGAGCCTGAAGGCCCTCCTTCTAGCGCCAGAAAACTGTAACGACGGAAAACGTCGGCAGCTGGAAATACCGACCAAAATTCCGTGTACACAGCTTTAACCACGGATCCTCGCGAGGGCTAAGCTGGAAAAACGAATCCGCGGTGCCCTGAACGGTCTTGTCGATCAGACAGGGACTTACGGGTCAGTAAAAGCGATGATGATTATGGATTTTTGTGTGCCGTGATTTGGTGCGAGAGATCATAAAACGGGAAGACAACGACGTAGATGGATCGCTACGAAGATAACGCTAAAACGCCGAAAAGATGCTAATCGGGAGAGAAAAAAAAACGTGTACGTCGCAAAGATCAAAGATCTATGTTTCAATGCTGGATCGGATGTATGCTTGTGTGTATATTACGTTACAATGGGAGAAAAAACCCCCAACAACTGGATACAAAATGAGCACAAAACAACAAGAAAACTGCCTGGACAGAAGTCTGATCTACCTTGTAGGCCCAAAGCATAGGTGCAGGAATGGTCAAGCTCTGAAGTCTGTCGATCTTTTGAACGATAGAACCTGCTAACTGGGCGAGACGACTCCGCAATTCCCGTTCTGCTTCTTTGCTTCGGATAGATCTGCTGTTAGGGCTCAGGCGTGCTGTGTTCTGTTTCTGCTAAAGGATGGTGTTTGCAGCGATTACCAAAGGATGCTCTTGTTTCTCTGCTCAAGGCGATAAGTGTGTCCTTGCTCAGAAAATGCTCTTGTCCTCTTGATCTGCTGCCAACGAAACGCGATATGTGCTATGGTGCTCTGGTTTGTTAACTTGTCAACTGCCAACTCCCCCCAAATCTCTCCCTTTGCATATTTGTCAGCCGGGGTATTTATAGGCCGCGACACGCGCAGCCCTGATGATGTGGGCCCGAATGTCGCGGATCCTGTCGACGCGATTCTTTTAAGTCGAACTGCGACTACGCACAACACGCTCGTTTGCGTGCTGTGCGTGTAAAGAGCAGGCCCATGATAGGCGTGTCTCGGCTGCGTTTGCGCTCATTCGCGTTGTGTTGCGTGTATGAGCGCAACCTAGGTGTAACAACAACGCGCTTACGCTCATCACGCAACTGTGCGTGACGCAGCGTAAATGTAACATACACTCTCCACGCAGCTACGCGCGGTGGAGTATAATCAAAGTGTCACTTACGCTCATCACGCAGCTGCGCGTGAC
>MNCI01034583.1:272775-329545 GCA_015680685.1 Gnetum montanum | reverse complement strand
CATAAATACAATATCAAAGAATATGTTGATATAAATACAATATCAAAGAATATGTTGATATAAATACAATATCAAAGAATATGTTGATATAAAGGAATATATAAAATAGATTTAAAAAGAACTAACAACGAGAAGGTGAACTGTTACATGATGTATTCATAGCTACTCTAATATAATATAATTTGCTGTTGTTTTTGTTTTGGTTTTTAAATTTTCATAAATGAGGCGAGTTTCAGGGAGTTGGAACACACGCATTCCCACAGTAATGCACTTTCCTTTGTCTATTTCAACACTAGCAGATTCTCTTCCTTCCAACTCTACGCGTATTGTGCCTTTACTTTTCCTTTTTCAAAATTTTTAAAAATTCCCCCAAATAAAGAAGAAAAAGAAATGCATCTTTCTCGGTAAGCCTGGTTATTATCCATTAGTTGACGTTATAAATTAGATCTTTAGGGTAATGTGGCAAATATTATGTTCGCTATATAATCTGAATGAACAGTGGTTTCAGCTTCAGTTTGTTCATTAATTTGAACTCTTATAAATGTATCCGTTAAGTCAACATAACAATCAATGAACAATTTTTCTCATGTCTTTATAAGACAACAAATTACAGAATGGAAGAACAGTAGCTGCTGCTGCTGCTACTTGAATCCAAGCAACCAACATAACTCAGAGTTAGTGAAATCAATAGAGTAGTTAGTCAAATCAGTGTTTCTTCGGGAAAACCTGGACACAGCTCTCCTGCCAACAATTTCCATGGCATTGAAGAAGAAACAGCAGGAAAAAGCACAGAGCATGGCTGAAATTCTGCCCTGCAGCAGCCCAAATAGGATTGCAATTACCAAAATTGCAAGATATATTCCGTTATATGTACTGTGACTGTTATGCTGCTGAGCTTTGCCGCTGGAATTATAGCAAAACTCCTCGTACAATCGCCGATTTGGAGGGCACCGCAAGCAAAAATTCAAGGATTGCTTGTTCTGCGTTTTGTGTAATTTGCCGGTGAAGAGTAGTGTTGTTGTTGCAGACTTTTTGCTTGTAGTAGCAGCCATGGATGATGATGATGAAGAAGCAGTTTCTGGGATAGAAACAGAATTTCTCCTGAAGAAGAGCAGCCTTTTCATGAACTTGGACAGCATTTTCTTGGCCTTTGATGGTTTCCCATCTGATTTTGCAGCAGAAACACGAGATTTGAGCTTCTTGGGCTGAGCTGATTTGGAAGCAAAATTGAAACTGGAACTGGAACTGGAAATTGAACTGGAATTGGAATTGGGTATGTCCACTAATGCTGCAAAATTGGAATTGGAACTGGAAATGGAATTGGGGCTGCCCATTAATGCTGCTTCTTCTTCAGATGCAGAAGATAATTTGCTGCTGCTTTTGCTTTTGAACGGAAAAACTCTGCAAATCTGCGGCAAAAATTCGTTGTTGTTCTTGTGTTTGGGCCTCTTGGCCTTCTTCATGGCCCTGATTCTGCTCTTTGCCCAGCTCAACATTACTGAGTTAAGGAATTCCAAATATCTCTCAACTCTCAGATGAGATCAGAAACAGAAACACGGCTTTCTGCTGTATGTCACTCAATCTCTCTATGAACAAGCCTTAAAATAAGCAATTCTGAGCTCTGAATTCAGATGATGACTAATGAGTAATATTCTGGTAAATCAAAAGCTGCCCTGATGCCAATAAATAATGCTTCAGATACAACACGTTCTGTTTACTATTCTTTTGACTGACGCGGCATCTGCTCATGAAACATCGTGACAAGGATAAGGAAACATTCAAAAGCAGAAGAAGAAGGAAAACACTTTCCAATAAAACATAATAAAAATTGGTTTTCTTTCAGACTATGACGATGGATTGATGACGCTGTCCTTCTCAATTTGCACAGCTCTCTTTTTTCCGAAACCGTTTTCACATAGAAACCTCTTAATTTGCCGTTTGACGAGTATTTCCAATCAAAATACCAAAGCTGGGAAATTAAAATGGAGACAGTTATAATACCTGAGCTTTTTGAAATAGAAATACACTACTTATATTTGTATCTGATTACGGTTTTATAATTTTAAAGGTAGGGTAATCTCATAATTTGCTGGTTTGTCCTGTGTTTAGAATGAAAATACCGAAGACTTAAAGTGAATACGGAGGCAAAGTTAAAAAGTTAGTTATAATACTTTAATTTCTTTTGTTGGGACTAACGGTAAGATGATGATGATGAAGAATATTTTGAAAAACAAATACAGCACATGTATTTGATAATTTTAAAATTACAGTAATTTTTTAATTTGTAGTTTATCTTGTATTTGCAATGAAAATACCAAGAGGATGTATAATTAACATGGAGATAAAGTTAAAAGGTGGTGTTACCTTAGTGGTAAGGCACTTGATTTGGAAACTCTAAATGATAGGTTCAATGTCTTGACTACTACATATCTTGAGGTGTACCTATGTTTCACTTATTTGGGTTCCAACACCCCCCTAAAATTGTTATTTAGTTATTATGTGCAAAGTGGAGTGGGTTTTCTAAGGGTTGGTACTTGGTAGATGAGCCAAACCTAGGTTTGGTACTCAGTACATGAGCCCCCGGCCTCTTCGAGTGCACCTAGGCTTGAATCAATGCTTTCCAAAAAATAAGCCCTATATTTCACTTATTTTAGGTTCCAACAACCCTCTGAAAATTAATTTTATTGTGTTTGAAGTCAAGCAGTTTCTTTGTAGGGTTGATAGATAAGCCAAACCTCTTCAAGTGCACCTAAGCTTCTTGAAAAACAAGTAGTGCACCTCTTTGAGTAACTAGACCGAGGCTTGAACCCATGCTTTCCAAATTCAAAAACAAGGAGTCCACCTCTTTAAGTAACTACACCTAGCGTTCAACCCAAGGCTTCCAACTTGAAAAACAAGCAATCCACTTGATTTTATTCCAGAAGTATACCTTAGTTTTTGCCGTTTATACCATTTACCAGGCATTAAAAAAAAGCAAACACGCCACTTGTATTTGATTATTGTTTTATAATATTAATTTCAATATATTTTAAAATTGGCTGTGTAACACGAAAATTGTGCGGTCAAGAAATTTTGACCCTTCTCTTACGTTGTAGCTTCTGCAGTGACAGACCTGAGCAGTACTTCCTTGATTTCCCGGTATAGTCAAAAAGCCACAAATAATATGGACACAGAATCATTCAATGCATTGTTTAATTCTCGTTCTGCAACAAGTCATAAAGTTGTGAGGAAAAGGAAAAAACAAGATTATACCCAAGACCGCATAAACTTTTCTATTTGGATCTATGTTTTTTTAAAAAAAATCTTAACACCAAAACAAGTCTTTTATGTATCTTGTTCCAAAAAACATTCCGAGTGTGGAACTGGTGTTGCATTCTTTTCGAGCTTGCAGAAGGAAGTCAGAGTCAAGTTTCCAGTTTCAGGTCTAGCAATTCCAAACTCTGTTTTTCTTTCCCTTCTTTTACGGTGGAGAATTTTGACAAGGCTGAAAGTTGCAGAGCAGAGTCTAGGTCGGCTCCACTAATTCCACCCGCCTGACTGGATTTGGTATTTCCAGCCTCAAAATTAGGAAACTGCTAATCTGAAGTAAAAAGTTTAATTTACGGTCTCATTACAATCGGGAAGAATTGGCGTTCCTTCACCTTTTTAAAAATAAAATCTAATAATAATTTAACATTTCCCAAGGTTCTTTTATGCTTCACAACTTTCCAGTTGGATAAAGATTATTTACCTGCGGTAAAAAATTAAAAAGCAGAAGTACCGTATTCTAAACACATTCTTTAGTTTCAACTTTCAACTATTAGGGATCGTGTTTTTGATGCCGTGCATTAATTTCATCCAAATTATCTTTTTATTTTTTTAATAATAAGTTGCCTGCAAAAGTGGGTGCTTGTGTTGAGTGCTGCCTCCCATCATAGAACACATGTAGCAATGTGGGCAAACGTGAGAGGTGGAGTATTTGTGAAGAATTAACAATTTGATGCTAGTTACGACAACCCTTATGAAGTCCTCGAACATGGTATAAATCTATTATGAATTATGAAATCACATGATTATGGAAGCGACAAAAATGGAGGTTGTCACGGAGGAATAATTTTATTTTCTCAAATTCCATTTGCAAGTGAACGTGAAACTTCTTGTAACAATATTTATCCCAAGGCATTATTAGTCCAGGTCCAAAGCATCATTTATCCTCAAGACATATAGTCAAATTATAATTTTATAACTCAACATTGTGTACCAAAATCTAACCCATAATTGAGAGCTTCCAAATCAAGAAACTTACCACTAAGTTAATGTCTCATTATTAACAAGAGAATGCATATGCATAAACATTGAAGTGTACTTTAAAGTAAAGATTGTAGCTAAGACATTTGAAGAACTAGATAAATTATAGCAGTAACATGTAAGAGGAAATGATTTATCTTTAGCCCAATCAAGAGGCAGATAATGTCTCATCCAATCTCCTTCACCTACATTAATTTTCTTGATTAAGGACCTCTGTTATTTATAATCTACTTAACATTTCCACATTTTAATGTTGGTAAGACTACACCTTTAAATCATCATCGTCTTTGGTTGTAATATATTGAACAATCTTTGTTTGATGTTTCATATAGACTTCTTTAATTATTTTATTTTATTGTACTATTCCTTTAATTTTACATCAATGGATATTCTTACCTTTGGTTTCAATTGTTCACTGATTCTTTTATCAATGGATATTCTTACCTTTGGTTTCAATTGTTCACTGATTCTTTTATCAATGGATATTCTTACCTTTGGTTTCAATTGTTCACTGATTCTTTACTTCGAGCCTTTGTAGTCCCATACAATCTTCTTGCTTTGACATCATTTTGTGACACACCCTTTCAAATGAATATGTTTATTTGTAGGTTTAATTTAAAAATGAATCTTAGCATCATTTACAATGAATAATATTATACAAGAAAAAAGGAAAAGCAAAACCTTATTGATGAAAATTGGAGTCTATAATCAAATCCAATTAAAAGTCTTCCTCTCTCTAATTATCTTGGTGCTTTTGCATGGCTTTGAGATAATTAACAATCCACTTTATGATCACGTCAAGTATGCCTTAGGCCAAGGAGGAGCCAAGTCCTCTTGTTCTAGTTTTCCAAACACTTGAAGTTTTTCAATAATGAAGGCGCCATTCATGACTATGTACCTACCTCAGATACAATTCTTAATCACATATCTTGGGGGTATATTGAGGTACAATCCAAAAATGATGTTGATAAATCATAGTTTTCATGGGCTACGATACAGAGCATCTGATATCAGAGCCACGATATCAAATCCTTGATATCGGGGCACGGGCTTCGATGTTGGATATCCAATATCTCTCCACATGTGCCTGCCTATAAATAAGACACTTAGACTCACAGTTGAATAACTTTTCTTTCCATCCTTAGGTAGACTCTTGCAGTTTGTTTTTGTAGCTTTAGCGATAGAGTGAATGCTTGCAGTGTGATGTTGAGTAGTTATCCAGAGTCCTTATTTGGGTGAAGTGTACTTGGCCACAATTCATGATGGAATTAAAGAGCGAGATTGTTTTTCATCATTATAGCATTCACTTAGCTTTATTGTTTTAATTAGCATAATTCTTATTGTTTCCTAGTTTAATTAGTTACATTTCTAAGTACTTTACTTTCCTTGTTCATAGTAAAGCGAAATGAGTATAATTGGTTTCAAGCATTAAGTGTAATCGTTTGGTAACCCAATAATGGTTTCACTTGATTCACTTAGTAGTGAACTCACTTGGTAATCCCAATAACAATTACATGAGCCCAAGACATGTACAGTAAGCCAGGAATGTTTGTTCATTGCTCTAGGCTAGAGTAGATTGTTATACCATTTTCCTTAGACTTAGAATCATTTCCACACTTTACCATCATAACTAGGAGTTATGGCCTACCAACATCAATATATCATACACCTCATTGAGAGCTAAACCATATGCATAAATAATACTAGCTGCAAGTGGCAAGACAACAATTTTGAACTTTAACCAATTACTAGCATAATCAAATTGCCTTATCCATGGAATTCGACCAAGCTATGCATGAACACTCATATCTCATATGGTTGGGTGTTGGACTATTCCACTGCTCATCATTGGTGCTGTTGCTGGAGAACAAGTCAATGTATGCTTAGTAATTGATTTCAAAAAGTTCATTGTACCTGGAACACCAAATCAAACCTTATAATTCTAAGATAAAGCACACTTAACATAAATGTTAAGAGTACAATATGGCTTCGAACAAAAATGCAACATCACTTTCCAAGGAACTATGGAGAAGTAGTGACAGAATCGAAGAAGAAGAAGACTAGAGTATGCCAATGTAGATAAGGATCTCATATGCTCATTGTAATCCTTACTATCCCAATTTCACATTCATCTTTCATCAAGACGACCACTTAAGATGGAGAGATCTTCAAGGGAATGTTGTTCTACCACTAAAACATTCAGCACCCCTCATGCTCCAAACTGTTCTTAAGGGGATGAAATTAAGTGAAGCACTTGAAGGGTATTATGGAACTAAATACATGACCTGATCATATGAACCTATTGATGAGCAATTAAGAAAGGACCATGCCATGGAGGCAAGAAATTTAATTCTATAGTTGTCTTGGAGGAGCTTGATGGAGATACATTCATTGCTGAACAACTCCACCACAATCATGAGTTCCAATTCTACATGCCTATCATTCGATTAGATGAACCTGTCAGGAACAAATCACACTTCAAATTAATAGAGATGCTTTAGCGGGAGGCAAAAGACTCAAGGCATAGGCAGGACTCAAGGCCAAGAGTTCTTGATAAATTCCACAAAGAAGAACATCAGAGTCCACATAGGAGGACAAGCTAACATCATTCTCCTACTACTTCACTTGCATCCTCATAATCATTAGAAAAATTTTGTAGAAGGAGGCAATAGTACAAGGACCATGACAGGGAAGAAAGAAGAACTCATGACCGTCATGACCATCATGACCATTATGTGGGACGTTTCAATTTAGAAGATGAAGAATATGGATAGCATAGATGATGGGATCGCAGAAATTATGAAAGGGATGAACATAGAAGGGAGTACTACTACAACAAAGCAAACGAACCTAATTAAGACAATGAACCCTTGATAGCAACTCATAGTATGATCAACATCTAAGAATTTGTTCACATCCCAACTAAGCATGTGAGGGATAGCTGAATTAAAAAGCTTGACATAAACAACATGCCAAGTGATGAGCATCAAAGTGTTGCATTGATGGATCCCCATTGACATGGCCTCATCGATGGGCCTCCATTGATGAGGCCCCATTTACGTGGTGTTTCCCTGTCAATGGAGTTGCATCAATGTAGCATTTGCTACATCTACAAGGCCCCATCGATGCAAGCCTGTAGCAAAAACTATAAATATGATCTCACAGTCATGTTTATGGGACATCAAGTCATAGTACTAGACAAACTCTTGTAGTTTTTACATTTGAAAGTTAGAATATTTTCCCAAGTGCCTACAATATGAGTCATTAAATGTACGGATCTTTATTTGAGCATTATTTTACCTTAGCATGACAATGTGTGCGGCAATAAAGATGAGCTTCTTGATAAACCTTGTAGCATTTTGGATAGTTTAGATGTTTTATTCATGCATTTAATGTTTTTAGCTATTTATTTGATGTTTTCTAGTAATTAGGCTAATTAAGTAATAAGAAAAATAAGCTAAATAGATCAAACACATAAGTATGACCACTTTAGGCATAAACATGTATTTGCTTGGTAATCCTAGCAGCATTATTACTTGGTGCACCCAATAACATAGTGCTTGGTAACCCAGCAATGGATACGTGGGTTCAAGATGTGTACATAAAGTGGGATTGGATGCTTATTTTAGGACTAGTTGAAGATTAGTTAAATAGTTAAAATAAATTAGTTCTCAATTTACTTCATCTCTCTCTTTAAGCATCAAAACCATAAAACATAAAATGATAAAAATCATATAACTTGATTACACTTAACCATACCTTTCTACTTCACAAGTGTAATTGGGGAGAGAACAAATGACCATTAGCGCAAGGTTCACTTCCTAGAATACTAAAGCACCAAAAACTAGAGAGTTCATGGAATTCGACTGGGTCGTGTGTGAGCGCTTTGTGATTTGTATGGTTGGACGTAGGGGTACCTTTTGCTGCTCATCATTAGCACTGTTGCCAAGGACCCTTTTGTTGAAACATGCACTATCTAGGTTTGGTGGATATTATTAATATCGTTGGATGAACACCAAGGTTGACATCATTCTCAAATAATATAATTACAAAAGCACACTAATATTTTATTTGTTTTGCAAAATGTCTTCTTCTTCTTGTAGGAGTGACAATGTTAAACTGTTAGTCGCTTAGGAGTGTAGGGTGGTATGTACTCATCTAGATAATTATGTACCTAATTTCACCTTCATACTACATTAGGATGAATAGATGTGATGGCGTGATATGGAAGGCAACATTGTAATGCCTCCCGATCAATCTGTGCCTATGATATTGCTTCAAACTCTTAAGAAGTAGGCATCCATGATCTTAAAAAAGAATATGTTGTGCATGACTACAACTACCAGGACTACTATCCCATTGAAACATAATGCAAGTGAGATTGACACTAAGAGAAGCATCATGAGTTTGTGAAGGGGAAAAAATTCACTAATCCCTTGTTCCTGCTAAACCAAGACAACAATGAGGACCCTCTCTCTAGGGGCTCTCATCATGAAGATTCTCCATCCCTCATTACTGGTGATGAGGGTGTGCCCCTAAATTTGTGGTCCACTATCTACAATGCAGGTTTAGGTAAAGATGGTAGCCAATGCTAGGGCTCAGACAAGCATGATGATGATAAGAAAACTGACAAACATGGCTATGACAACCGAAGGGGAATTGGTAGACACCATGATGATGGCAACCCTCCTCCCTCTTCATCCTCTTCATCCAAATCTCTTTCTTCTTCTTCTTTTGGGTCTCAAAAACATCATAGAAGGAACAACTGTGATGGAGGTGAGTAGAGGGGCAATAATACTAATCACCATGTCCATAATAATCAAAGGGGTAATAGAGGACATCATCAGTGACAACGAAATAATGATGATAATGAGCCTTTTTTGGCAACTCTAAGGATGCTTAATATTGTAGAGGTAGTCAAGATTCCAACTAGGCATGTAAAAGATAGTTGGATCAAGCACTTAGACATGAAAAATATCCCAAAATTTGAGGGGGGATATAACTCTAATCCACAAACACATCTATAAGCTTTCTCTAATGCCTATGCCTTTCAGAACATTGAAAATTATTGGCAGAAACTCAAGCTATTCCCCTAAGGAAGTAGAAAGCTGGTATCGATCCTTAGAGCCAGAATCCATTCACAAATAGAATACCATGTTGGAATTATTTAGTGACAAATACCAGAAGTACTTCAAAGTGTCCAACTTGAGAAGGAAAATCCAAGGTTGGAAACAAGGAACACATGAGCCCTTGGATGCGACCATGGGTAGATACTATTCTCTCCTACATTGATGCCCTAACCATGGTTATTCTCAGAGGGAACAACTTCATCACATCATAGATGGGTTCAAAGTAGAAACCAAAAAAAATCTTGGGGGTTTATGCCTAAGGGAGATTATCTGAACTAAGAGCTCATCAGAAACAAAGGCTGATAGAGTAAGTTGTAAAACAAGAAGGTGAGTTGCAAAAAAGGGAAAGTGTAGAAGAGTATAATAGGAATCCTTCCATCAGGAAAAGGGAGGTCTGATTCTATGATGAGGAGGAGTTACCACTCGACGAGGTGGTGAATAGGAAAACCTTTCCCATCCAAAAATCTATTTCTGATATTTCAAAAAATGTTGATAAGTTATGGAACACTTTGGATGAAAAATTCCAAACCACAATTAAGATTGTTGAAGAATCCAAAAAACAAAATAATGATCGCAACTGCAGAAGGCAGAAAGAAACTAAGCATGGCTACTAGAAAGGTAAGGGCAAAGCTACTGTTGTAGAATACGTTGTGGAGATAGACTCTGATGATGATGTTGGTTGTGAAATTTGTTAGTATGAACATCCTAAGGGATGTTGCCCTATGTTTTCACACTTACAAGAGTCTGGGGTGTATGCATTGAATCCTTGACTAGGACAGAGGCAAGCAACCAGACAATTGCCTTATTCTCAAGGAAATCCAAGGCAGTTCCACCACCAACAATAGGCTTACTATCCAAGTGGAGCTCCACCACAACCATATGAATAATATCAACAGTGGCACCAAGCACATTTGTGAGGAATGCCACTACCAAGAAAGCAATACCCTTATAGGTAACCAAATCCATATGGGTACTATGTTCAGCAACCCATCTCTCCACAAAGTTTTGCCAGCCATGCCTTATTCTAGCATCACTATTACCCTCCATAGTACCTTCAAACTCATTCATCATCTACTGAAGGGGAACACCCATATTCATACCACCCTCTGTGTTCATCTACACATATCCCTTCACCCTCAACCTAGTTACCTCATGCTCTATCTATGCAAGGCAAAATTCCCCCATAGCCATAGCAACAAAATTCTATGAGGGCTGTACATTCACAACCGACCTTCCAACCAAGTGGTTCAAACAATCAATCCAAGAAATGACCATTTTTTTGACTCAACAGTCTTCCCAAACCCTCACAACCTAATGTGCCTGGTCATGCTATATCTCCAACATCCTCATCCTTTGCATCAAATACATTCGAGAGCCCTTCAAACCAAACGCTGCCTTAGATTGTAATGTTAACTCATGATGTCTTTGATTGGATTAAGGCTAGCAATCTTTCCATGAAAAGATCTGACCTGGGAAGTCCACATATTTACTTACAAGTCACTAGACATGATCCATGTAAGGCCCTTGTTGATTCTAGTTTCGATGTGAATCTCATCTCCCATGACATGTACAAGGCTTGGAATCTACCACTTCTCAAGAAGAGCAACATCTATTTGGAATTGGTAGACCATTCAATCACTATCTCTTTGGAAATAGTGGAGGACATTATGACTATAGTTTGTGGATGGTCCAATCCTACTGATTTTCTAGTGATCAAGGTAGAAAATTGCATAGGTGACTTCTCCATCATTATGGGACATGCATGGTTAAGCATTGTTGATGCACAAATGGGCATCAGGGACCTCTCCTTGAAAATATCCAATGAGAATGAATTTGGACATCTAGAGAAGAAGTGTTTTCCATGCATCATGTATAACGATAATGGGTGTAATTGCATGTAGAAAATCTGGTCCATTAAGAGTACATTCATTAAAGCATGTAATTAGTGTGCACATGAAGTTGATATTCAAACGTTCCTATATGCAACAGCCACAAAATAGGAGGGCACCCAATGGCTAACAGCTAACTCTAACAGTAGCACATTATGCATGGAACCTACTAAGAGTCTAATATGTGCTTATGTCAAAGGAATGGATGAACTTGAGCAAGTTCATCAACAACTCTTTGATGATTAAGGTGATGATACCTATTGGGAAGATTTGGTAATCCCTCATAATTTCAAGCAAGATCCCCTAGAGTTAAAAACTCTACCAACTAGCATGAAGTATGCATTTTTAAATAATGGCAAGCTAATTATAATCAATGTAAATCTTGCTCTTGAACAAAAAGGCAAGTTGTTGAAGGTAGTTAGCAAGTGGCCAACAACCTTTACTTGGTCATATCCTAAACTAACTAGAATTGATCCAAGGATATGCCAACATCATATCTACACCAACTTGACCATGAAGTCAAGAAGGCAGTTGCAGAGGTGGCTAAACCCCAAATTGAAGAAGAACATTAGGGAGGAAATAGAACAACTCCTCAAGGCAGGGTTTATCTATCCCATTGCAGATAGTGAGTGGATTATCCCACTCATAATTATGCTAATGAAAGCTGGAAAGTGGCAAGTTTTCATTGAGGTTAGGCTATTGAATATGACAACATTTAAAGATAATTTTCCATTGCCATTTGTGGACCAAGTGTTGAACACTATCTCTGGGCATTTCTATTATAGCTTCTTAGATGGTTATAGTGGCTATAACCATATCCAAATCATGCCAGAAGATCAAGCCAAGAAAACATTCATGAGTCTTTCGGGGACTTATGCATATTGTAAGATGCCATTTGGTCTATGCAATGCCCCTGCAACATTTCAATGCCTAATCATTAGTATTTTTCAACAACAGATTAGTAGCAAGGTAGAAGTCTTTATGGGTGACTTCTCTACTTATGGGGCTAAATTTGAGCAAGCCCTAAATCACCTTAAGCAGGTATTGAAAATATGTGTTGAAAAAAACCTCAAGCTTAATTGGCAAAAAAAAACCATTTAATGGTATAGGAAGACATAGCATTAGGGCATAGAATTACTCAAGCAGGGATAAAGGTAGACCTAGAAAACATAAGGGTCACTTAAGGAATCACACACCAACTAGAGATAGTCAAAGATGTCCAATCATTCCTTAGAGACATTGGCTACACTTGACGGTTTATAGAGAATTTCTGTAGGATTGCAAAGTCGTTGGTTAAGCTTACAAAGAAAGATGCATCATTTGTCTGGACCAAGAAGTGCAAACATGCATTCCAATAGTCAAAGAAAAAGCTCATAGAAACTCCAATTCTATGAGCACTAGACTAGTCCAGACCATTTCATATAATGATGAATGCATCTAATTATGCCTTGGGAGTTGTGCTTATGTAGTTGGATGATAAAAAGCATCTAGATTACATCCACTGCATGAGCCAAAGCGTTGTGGATGCATCGTTGAATTACACCACCACAGAAAAAGAACTGATGACAATGGTGTATGCTCTTGAAAAGTTCAAGCACTATGTTCTTGGCTACAAAGTGTTTGTGCACATAGATCACAGTGCCATCTATTTCCTAATGAACAAGCCAACAGTGAGTCCCTATATCATATAGTGGCCTGTGATCTTATAGGAATTCAATCTCATGATGGTAGATCGAAAAGGGCTTGAGAATGTGATCACTGACCACCTCTCTCAATTAACATGGAATAATAAAGAGGAGGAGATTTTGCTCTTTGATCAATTTCTAGATGAACTTCTCTTTACAAGAGCAATAAATAATCAAGTGTCTCCTAAACCAAAATGGTATGATGGCATCCTCCCTTACTTTCTTACTCACAAGATGTGATAAGATCTGGAACACATGAAGAAATAATAGTTTCTTCATTTGGCAAAGTACTTCATGGAAAGCAATGGATACCTTTACAAGGTGTGCATTGATGGCCTAGTGATGAGCGGTGAGGTACCCCTACGCTCAACCATACGAATATAAGCATTTCATGCATGATTCAATCAATTCCAAGGACTAAGTGCCTATGCTCCTTTGTGGAACAAGGATGGGTTGGTTGATCATTGTCTTCCCAAACTTACTTGTATGTCACGATTGTATGGTTAAGTAAGTTTGAGGCATATGATTTTTATAGCTTTTATGTTTTTATGTCCTTTTGCTAATAAGGGAGGAGAGAGAGAGATAACTAAGTGAATAATTTAACTTAACTATTGATTAACTAGGCTTTAAAGTAATCCTAACACCAGTATCTGTTCTCACTTGTTGTACACATCCTAAACCAGCACAACACTACTAGGATTACCAAACGCTAATCGTTACTAGGTTACCAAGTGTTACACACATGCTCGAAGTGATCGTACTATATGTGCTAATAAAAAAATGTGCAGTGCATAAAATAAAATAAAATAAATGCAGAAGAAAATAAAATAAAGGAAATGAGTAAGAAAACAAATATCAAGTGCTGCAAGGATGAATCAAAGAGCTCATCTTTATTACTGTACACAAGGTGTGCTTAGGTACACAATGCTCGAATAAAGATCCATCCACACTTAGACCTCCTACTGCAGGCACTTGGAAATTACTCTAATCTTGAGTCCTAAAAGACTTCTAAAAGAATTTCTTCCAAGACTTCATTTAAATTGTGCACCTGGGCACTATATTTATAGGCTTGGGAGTAACTACTCTAATAATTAGAAAAACTACCACTCTAATTTTAGAGAAACTGCCACTCTAATATTAGAAAAATTACCACTCTAATTTTAGAGAAACTGCCACTCCAATAATTAGAATAAACTGCTAGAGTAATTGCTCTCATCATATCCCCATGACTGAATGAAAACTCTTCCTTGAGTTCTTTACAAAATATTGGGAAGGTATGGGATTATTGACTAATTGACAACTAACGGTGGAATGGGATGACAGACTCAACGTGCCTCGTGAATGGATCAATAAGCATATTACAACATTAGTGTTCATGACCATTGTGGTGAACACTCATACATAAATGACATCCAAGCCTTTATTTGGCAACTTGTAGAGAAAGAGAGAGAAAGAAAATGAAGCGTATTGCCGCCAATGCTAAGATTGTGCCTTCCATTGTTTATCCATAGCCAAGCCACCATACTTGCTCCTTTCGTAAATGCTCCAGTTCTAGTCCATCCTAAGTGCTTCCTCCAAGCCTAGTCCATTATTTGTATAATAGCCATCTACACATACAACACAGTCATAAATGAGCAAGGATAGATAAACCATAATGCAGTTGATACCTTGCCTTGATATGAAGCACATTGGCTGAGTTGTGGTTATGACAGAAACTGGTTCGGAGATTTATCACAGGTGACTACCTAAGCTGTAGGGGTTAGGCAAATAGTAAAATGGAGAAAATTGAAAAATTTGTGCCATGGCCCCCATGACTAAGAGCGAACCTCTAGTAGCTATAAGATGGAAAAATATGAGGAAGAAGAAAGATTGGAAAAAATATCAACAACAACGCTAATAAAATGGATGTCATGGATGGGGATGAAACAGGAAATGATTGATTGTGGGAAATCGTTAAGGGAAAGAAGTTAATAATTGTACCAAAAAGAAATGTCAGTGGGTCCTCCCCAAAGCAAGCTCATGCCTTTTATGCCCTGACAAACCCACAAACCAAAGAGTCCGTAGGCTCTAGGAATGTCATTTGGAAGCAGGAGTGAAAAACTTACCCACAAGAATTCACCAAAGAAAAATAATGCATTAACCTAGAATGGACTAATGATAAAACTAGCAATGAGGTGAAAAATGGGAAGAAAGATGGAGAGGAGAGAATGGAATGGAATCCCAAGAACAAGGTTGTGTAAAGCCCCTTGTGTATTTTATGGTTAATGTGACTGAGTAGAACTCATCCCAAATCCAAACTCAAACAAACCACATCCAGTGACCTCGCATCAACACACTTGACCAATCCATCCACTTGAAGTAACAAGAATACTTTCACAAAGAGTCACCACCATTTCGAGAGCGAGATGGAGAAGTAGGAAGAGAGAAAGGGCCTTAGTTAGAGGGAACCTTCAGGCATGGGTAACATGTCTTTCCAGTCCATAATCAATGCTTGTAGCCCATATTTCTTTATTATGTCTAAGGGGTGTGCTTTGAATTCTCACTCTCTTTTTTTTGGTGAAAACCACACCATGAAAAGACTTATTTTTATTCACTCAACTTCCTAATTTTTGAACAATGTCAAAATAGCAGAAAACCTAAGAAACAAGCATCCAAGCACCCAAGAGAATGGCCAGCACAAATGCATTGAATCCCTTTGAATTCATACCCTTTTCATCCTTTGAGTCTTTCCTTGTTTTGAAAAATACCTAGCCATCAATTCATTAAAATTTTACTTAGAAAAAGAGGCACTGTACAATTCCAAGCCAAAGGAGACCATAGAGTTGTATGGATGAGTGGACGGCGTGGACTCATTGCCTATTTTACCAAAATAACCATACCTTAATATTAGCATCATAATTTAAAGGTAAAAACCAAACATTAGCAATCAATATGATACAATTCAATCCACCATCATGAGCACTTATTAGATGATGAATAAAAGTAAATCAAGCAAACAAAGAAATAGTAAAACATGAACGATGGTGTAAAACAAAAATAAGAAAATTTGAAATAATGTGTAAAAAAAAATTCAAAAAGAAATGAGGGATTAGAATGGTTAGCATAGGTGGCCATCTCCCCCATGACTAAGTTGGAAGGAGGAGATCCGAAATAGTGAGCAAGGTTGTCCACCAAGAGAAGTAGCATGTGTACTAGCTATCCTAAGCTCATGGAAAGGTTTGGTTTGTTGCACATTGACCAATAGTTTCTTGTAGAGGATCTTAGGTTTGTATATTGTCATGGCCCCCAAAGAAAAAGTTGCATAAATAATATAAGGTCCTTCCCACAATGTTTGAAATTTAGTACGTTGTCGCACATGTGTGGGATTCCAGTAGAGAAGCTTATCTCCTGGTTGATATTTAACTTTCCTAATCCTTACGTCATGATGTTGTTTATTGAATGCCTTGTGTAACTCGTTAGATGATAGGGTAGCTAGTCAGTTTTCATCTAAAAAGTTAAGGGTTACTAACTGTTGTTTTTGTGCTAGATCAAGGTCAAGGATGAGGTCACCTGCCATGGATAGTGTACGGAGGTAGCCAGTATGTCCATGGAATGATCGAATATCTTTGAAAATTTCTAGTTGATGGGTAATTCCTTGGATAATTTTGATTTTCTTGGGGTCTACCTATATCCCTGTGTGTGCGATTTTATGCCCTAGTACTACACCTTCTTGGACCATCAAATGACTTTTCTGCTAGTTGAGCCTCAAATTGGTTTCTATGCATCTTTTTAACACTTGCTCCAACCAGTATAAGGCTTGATCAAAGTTTGTTGCATAAGTGGAGAAGTCGTCCATAAAGACCTCCACACCATTTCCTATCTGTTGTTGGAAGATGGTTAGAACTAGTCGTTGAAATGTTGCAGGGGCATTGCATAAGCCAAACGACATCTGTTTGTATGCAAATATTCCCCAAGGACTGGTGAATGTAGTCTTGGCTTGGTCTTCTGGGGCTATTTTTATTTGATTATATCTGCTATATCCATCCAGAAAATAATAGTAGCAATGCCCTGCGATGGTGTCTAAGACTTGGTCAACAAATGGCAATGGAAAGTGATCTTTGAATGTTGCCATATTCAATAACCTGAAATCTATGCACACCCTCCATTTGCCTCCATTTTTAGGCACAATAACTAAGGGGCTAACCCATTTGTTATCAGCAATGGGGTATATGAACCTAGCCTTGAGAAGCTGTTCAATTTCTTCCTTGACTACTTACTTCAGCTTTGGGTTCAAATGCCTCTATGATTATCTTTGAGGCTTCATGGAGGGGTCGATGTAAATCCTATGTTGGCATATCCTAGGATCTATTCTAGTTAATTTGGGATATGACCAAGCAAAGCCTTTTGACCATCTATTGATTACCTTTAGCAGTTCTTCTTTCCGTTGAGGAGCAAGCTTAGCATTGATAATTACCGATTTTTCATTTTTAAGGAACGTGTATTCCATACGGGTGGGCAATGGTTTTAGCTTGAGGGGCTCCTACTTAAATTTCTCAGGGATTTCCAACTTTTCCCAGTTGACATTTTCAAGGTTAAGACTTGGAAGTTAGTGGTGGACTTGCTCTAATACATCTATGCTCTCTATGTAAGCACAAGTCAAACCCTTAGTTGGTTCCATGCATATGAGTGAATTGCTTTCTTGATCAGCTGTCAGCCATTGGGTGCCTTCTTGTTGTGTGGTTGCTACATATAGGCATCTTTGTATGTTGATCACTTGTGCACACTAATTACATGCAGGAAATGTTAAACTTTGCATGAACCATGACCTCTGCACACAATTACACCCTTTTTCACTGTATGCAATGCACGGAACTTTCTTATTCTCGATCTTTCTGAATGTATTTTCCTTTGATATTTCTAGGGAAAGATCACAAATTCCTAGGTGTGCATTGATGGTGCTTAGCCATGCTCTTCCCATTATGATTGGGAAGTCACCCCTACCATTGTTTACCTAAATCACTAGGAAGTTAGCTAGGTATGACCACCCACAAAGAGTGGTAAAAATGTCTTCCACTAGTCCCAATGGGATAGTGATGGACTAGTCAGCCAAATCTAGATGGATGTTGTTATTTTTAAATGGAGGCAGGTTCCAGGCCTTGTACATTTCTTAAGAAATCAAGTTGACACTAGAACCTGAATCCAAAAGAGCCTTGCACGACACATTTTCAGCAATTTGTAAGTATATCAGAGACCTCCCAAGATCAGATAATTTCCTGGGAATGTGGCCAGCTTTGATCTAATCGATGATGGCATGTGTTAGCATGACTGTATGCGTTGAGTGTAGTGGTTGAGTTAAAGGAGGCTTCAAAGTTTTGATTGATACTGAGGCATCTAAGGAATTAGCTTCTTGTGATTGCAAGGGCTTGGTTGTACTGTTGGTTTTAAAGAAATGTCTTTTCCTTATGTGGTTGTTGGAACCAACAATAGGTTGAGAGTTAACAGCCCTTGTGGCATTATGTTGCTGCGACTGGGTAGGGATTTCACCTTGCATCGTGGGAGCAGGTGGTAGTGGAGCTATTAGTGGAAGAGATGCGGTCGGATGATAAGGATGATATGCTTGCGAAATATCACCTCTAGAAGAGGGAGTCCCATAATACTCACAATCTTGTTAGTGAGGTTGAGGAGTGACGTAACCAGTAGAGTCATGTGGGGAGATTAGCTGTTGCACGTAATATCCATACGAGTTAGGTTGCCGGTAAGGATACTGTTGCCTTGGTGGTGGCATTCCCCATGATTGTGGGTGCTGCCACTATTGATATTGCTCAATCGATTGTGGTGGAGTTCCACTAGGATAATATGTTAAGGGTTGGTTGAACTGCCTTGGGTTACCTTGAGGATAAGGTAACCTTCGGGGTGTTTTCATTTTGTTTAATCGTGGGTTGAGTGCATACACCTTAGACTCCTACAAATGTGAGATTACAGGGCAACATCCCTTAGGATGGTCATATTAACATATCTCACATCCACTATCATTATCTGTTTCCAAATCCACAACCTCTTCAATGATGGTAACTTTGCCCTTACCTTTTCTATGTTCATGTTCAGCTTCTTCTTTTTTTCTTTTTTTGCGATCACTACCTTGCTCTCTAGACTCCTCCACATTTTTAACAATAGTCTGAAATCTATTGTCTAGGGAATCCCACATTTGGTCTACCTTTGCTAAAACTTCTGATGTCATCTTTTGGAGAGGCAAATTTTTCCTATTCACCATCTCTTCGAGTGATGACTCTTCTTCATCCTCACAAAATCTTACTCCCCTCTTCCAGAGGGAAGGATCTCGGTTATACTCTTCTGCACTTTCTCTCTTCTGTATCTCACCTTCTTCCTTAGCAACTTGCTCCAATAGTCTTTGAATTTGATGGGACCTAATCTTGGATAGTCTCCCTTGGGCATAAGTCCCAAGGGTTCTTCTTGTTTCATCCTTAAGCCCATCCACGAGATGACGTAGTTGATCCCTTTGCAAATAACCATGGCCAGGACAATGATGGAACAATGCATAATATCAGTGCATGGCAGCATACAAGGGTTCATGTCCTCCTTGTTTCTAGCCTTGGATTTGCCTTCACAAGTTAGACACTAGGGAGTACGTTTGGTACTTGTCATTAAATAGTTCTAACATAGTACTCCACCTACAAATGGATTCCAGTTCTAAAGACCGATACCAACTTTCTACTTGTTTAACTAGTGTCCATGGAAATAACTTAAGTTTTTGCCATTCATTCTCTATGTTTTGTAAGGCACATGCATCATGGAATTCTTGTAAGTGATTTTGAGGATCAACATTGTATCCCCCTTCAAATCATGGGATATTGTTCATATCTAATCTCTTGATCCTACTATCTTTCTGGTGCCTTGTTGGAATTCTAACAACCTTAGTTATGTCTAACATACTTAGAGTAGCGATTAGGGGTTCATCATGATCATCTCGTCCATGGAATCTATGATGCCTACGTTGTTCCCTACTCTCCCTTCTTCTATGTCGTGACTCTCTAGAGTGCCTTCATCCCCTTTCCTAGCTATTTCATCTATGAATTCCATTTTGCCTAACTTTATCCCCATGGTCTTTTTCTTTATGACCACATCCAAATATTGAAGGAGAGGGTGAAGGAGATGATGAAGGTGAAGAAGAAGGAGAACCATCACCATAACGATGTCTGCTACCTTCTCTTCTATGGTCTTGGCCTCAATCACAATTGCGATCAGAATGTCCACCTTTATCATGAGTTCGTGTCCCTTTTTTGGATCCTTTGTGCCTGTGGGTATCAGGACCTAGGTTATGAATAGTGGAATGAAGGTCTTGATACACAACCCCTTGGCCAAAGTCAAGGGGAGGAACATCATTGTGTGGCTGACTACCTAAGGTAGGTTCACCACCCTCATTTTCGCTTAAGACATGTGGGGCATCTTGGGACCACTTACCCTTCAAAGACTTATGATGTCTCTCCTGTTGCGCGTTCCTTTGACATTGTGCCTCTATGGGATGGTATTCTCTTATTTCATGGTCTTACACAACGTATTCTGCATGTAAGTGTGGGATGCCAATTCATGTGAGAGCACGAAGAAGCATGCTCAAGACTGAATGATCGGGAGGTAACACTATGTTACCTTCTAAGTCTCACCAATGCAATTGTTCATTTTGATGGAGGATACAAGTGAAGTCTGGTATATACTCATCAAGATGAATATACACCACTTGAACTTGTTGAGGGATTGGCAGATCAATGTTATGTATATTACCCCGCCAATTGTTTCTTATTTCAAACCTAGGCTGTGAGGCAATTTCGTATGAAGAAGGAGACATATTTGTCTAGTATGCAATGTCCTCTTGTTTATTATTTCCTCAATCAACCCTAAGGGTTCGTTCCAATAATGTGAATGATTTCCTCTGTTCTAGTTAGCGCACAAACAACTAAGTCCCTGGCAATGGCACTAATGATGAGCAGCGAGGTACCCCTACGCTCAACCATACGAATACAAGCATTTCATGCATGATCTGGTCAAATTCCAAGGACTAAGTGCCTATGTGCCTTTGTGAAACAAGGATGGATTGGTTGATCGTTGTCTTCCCAAACTTACTTGTATGTCATGATTGTATGGTTAAGTAAGCTTGAGGGATATTATTTTTATAGCTTTTATGTTTTTATGTCCTGTTGCTAATAAGGGAGGAGAGAGAGAGATAACTAAGTGACTAATTTAACTTAACTATTGATTAACTAGGCTTTAAACTAATCCTAACACCAGTATCCGTTCTCACTTGCTGTACACATCCTAAACTAGCGTAACACTACTGGGATTACCAAATGCTAATTGTTACTGTGTTACCAAGTGTTACACGCATGCTCGAAGTGATCGTACTATGTGTGCTAATAACAAAAATGTAAAGTGCATAAAATAAAATAAAATAAATGCAGAAGAAAATAAAATAAAGGAAATGAGTAAGAAAACAAATCTCAAGTGCTGCAAGGATGAATCAAAGAGCCCATGTTTATTGTCATACACAAGGTGTGCTCAGGTACACAATGCTTGAATAAAGATCCATCCACACTTAGACCTCCTGCTGTGGGCACTTGGAAATTACTTTTAATCTTGACTCCTAAAAGACTTTCCTTGAAAGACTTCCTTCCAAGACTTCCTCTAAATTGTGCACCTGGCCACTATATTTATAGGCATGGGAGCAACTACTCTAATAATTAAAAAAACTACCACTCTAATTTTAGAGAAACTGCCACTCTAATTTTAGAGAAATTTCCACTCTAAATTTAGAGAAACTGCCACTCTAATAATTAGAATAAACCGCTAGAGTAACTGCTCTCATCACCTAGTTTTTTGGTGTGTCTTTGATGCGAATCAATTGTGCATTCTCCAAGATGCTCATAAAGGCCCTTGTAGAGGCCATTATGTAGGCAAATGCATAACCATAAAAATCCTAATAGTAGGATACTATTGGCCTACAATCTTTAGGGATGCCTACCAATTTGTTCGATCCTATGAATGTTGTCAAAGAGATGGTGGGATGACCGCCTAAATGGAGAGTCCTCAATAGTGGATTCAACCATTAGAATCCTTTGACATGCGGGGCATAGACTTCATGGCTTCCATCACACCCATGTCCAAGGGAAAGGCATACATCATCATAGTAGTCAAATACTACACCAAATGGGCAAAATTAGTAGTTGTCACCAACTATACATCATCCACAACTACTTGATTTGTACAACAAAATGTTGTAAATAGGTTTGGAGTGCCAGGTGCACTGATTTGTGCCAATGGAACTCATTTTACAGGTGCCACCTTTCGAAAGTTGATGCAATGCTTGGGGGTTGAATATAAATTAACAACACACGATCACCCTAAGCCAACGATCAACCAGAAGTCACTAACAAGGATATTAAAAAGATTCTAACGAGAACTATTAGCAAATATAGGAGAGACTAGATTACAAAACTCAATGATGCCCTTTAGGCCTACTACTCAACATGGAAACTGCTTATTAGCTACTCTCCCTATGAGTTAGTGTATGGGAAACTTCCAATGCTTCTAATTCAATCTAAGCTCCCTACACTCTCAACAGCTTGTAACTTCGATCTTGACGTAAGTGTAGCACAAAAAAAAGGATTGATCAATATCAACATGCTAGAAAAAAACTAATTAGTGGTCATATCCTTGAAAGCAATACACAAGGCATTCAACAAACAACAACACAACCTTAGAATATTGAAAGTAAAATTTCAACCAGAAGATAAGGTTCTCTACTGGAATCCCACACACATACCTCAAAAAGCTAAATTCCAAACATTATAGGAATGGCCTTATATAATAGAAGAAACCTTTCCTTTTAGGAACATGACCATATACAAACCTGAGAGGCCAAATAAAAAGCAGTTGATCAACATCCAACAAGTAAAGCTTTTGCATGAGCCTAAGCAAGTTAGTACAACAAATACCTCAATGAATGCACAACCACACAATTTTTTAAATCTCCTCCTTCCAACTTAGTCATGGAGGTCCATATGGCTCCTCAATTTTTTCTATTTTTTGTTTTTCACATTTTTTATTTTGCAAGTTATTTATTTTACACCTTTTTAATTTTTAAAATTCCTTCCTATTTTACACCATCGTTAGTTCATTTGAATCTTCCTTGGATATTTTACACTTTCTTATATAATTTACTTTATTTTATTTGAGTGTGATTTTAAAATTTTTGCTAATAAACATGCTTTGTGCCAACAGAACACAATGGTGCTGTAGCTATTATTAATGGTGGTTTGTGTTTTATGTTTTTTTTGCTAATGTATGGTTTCTATTTTCAAATTTTTGTATCAATGGCTAAGTCATGATTTCTTTTTCATGGAATAAGTAGTGAGTCCAGGACATCCACCCATTCATAAGCTCTATGGTTTTCCTTGTTTTGGAAGTTTGAGGTCCCTTTTGTTAAATCAACTTTTAATAAATTTCTGACCTTATTAGTTTCCAAAATTGGGAAAGATTCAAAGGGTTGCATAGGATGAGACTTTATGGGAACTCAATACTCTTTGTACTCTTCTACTTACTTAGGTACTTGAGTATATTCACAGACTTCTTACCATTTCGTTTTTACCAATAATAGGAAGTTAAATAAAGTTTTTGCATGGTCTAGTTCCTATCCAAAATGAAAGAAAAAAATAAGAAAGAAAAACATGATAGCAATTCAAAGCACACCCCTTAGACAAATAAACAAGCTACAAGTACTGGTTATGGAACTAGAAAGACATGTTACCCATGCTTACAGGTCCCCTCTAACTAAGGCCCTCTCTTACATTTTACTTCTCTTTTCTTCTCTTTATGGAACAATGCTTATTTTGTGGAAGCACTCTTGTGTCTTGAGTGGGTGGATTGGTCTTGGAGTGATGATGCAAAGTCACTGAAAGAGGTTGGTTTTAGTTTGGACCAAGGATAGATCTTCTTCAGTCATTTTAAACATAAAATCCACAAGCAAATTCTTATGACCTCAATTCAGGATTTCATTCCACCTTCTCCATCATTCGTCTCTACTGATCATAACTCACCTCACTACTAGTGTCCATGTTCTTGATCTTGTATCTTGGTATGACATATTTGAATTCTTAGGTAGAATCTTTCAAGTTTTTTTCCTTAACTTCCATTGACCATTAATCACCTATGGGGCCCACAAACTCCTTAGGTTGAGGTTATAGAAGGAAAAGAAAGGCATATGCTTGCTATGAGGAGGACCCATTTATATATCCTTTGGTTGGGTTTGTTAAGCACCTTACCCTTAGGTATTCTTGTAATTAGAATCTATCGTACATCCATATTCTACATCACACCATGTGCTCCTTTACATATTTTATTTATTAAACATATTCTTTGTTGTATTTTTTAATTTTTGAGCTTTCAAGAACCCCCTTCAATGATTTTCTCATATTCTTGGCTTTTTTGGAACTCCATGGATCCCAAATTCATTAAAAAATTTCTTGTATTTTTTTAGATATTCAAGTTTCAAAATTTTTCCTACAAACTCCGTATATGGGACCTTGTTGATGGAGCAGACTCATATATGAGGCATCATATACGGGGCTTTGTCAACATGGCAGAAAAATTCTATATATATGCACAACCCCACTTGGAAAGTTTTACATTTTCTCACAAACACCAAGATAGTTTTTTAATTTTTCAGAGCCTAGAACCTTCCAAATCCCATAACTTCCTAACTGTTTATCCAAACCACTCCGTTCTTCAACCCTATAACTACCAGAGGTAAGCTCTTCATTGTGGGGACCAAAAATGTGCCATTTTTGGTAGAAAATGTTTCATCATTTTTCTAACTCCCACAAAGGTTTAACTAAGAAATCAACTATTAAACACCAAATTTTTCATCAGTAAGAGAGAGAATAATATCTACCCATGACAATTGAAACACCATCAATATTGAACCCTCATGATTCTCCAAGTGTGATGCCATGTTGGGCTATGCAAATAGCTTGACATCCTAGAAGTCATAACACCTACAAGGTTGTGTTTGGGCATGTCTGCTACGCTCTTCACCACAGTCAGTGTAGCATCCAATTAGAAGGCCAGTTCACAAAAATGGAGCATTAAAGGTGTACCATACAATTCAGCAAGTTTTCTATCTCCTGGACTATTAAGCTTGCTACATTCTCTAGCTTGTCCAGCTTGACACATGTCCCAGTTATCGGTCTACCCAAGTGCCATGCTAGGGGTTGTCGAAAGTGTTTAGGATGGACAAAACAGTTTGGCAATTTTTCTAATTGTGGAACCTAATATGCTACGCTACGCTACGCTACACAACGTAGTAGGCCACGTGGTGACTGAAACTTTCTCAAGTGTCAGATTAGGCACGAAAGATGTAGTTGAAAATGATTTAGTCCTCAAGGATACCTACGCTACTTCACCTTGGAATATGATTAGTGTAACATGGAAAAAATATGGCAAATGTCACAAAAGTTGTTCCATTTTTGGCACTATGTTGTGCTACACTGGACAGCGTAGCAGGGTGTCAACCATAACACAATCTTCCCTAAAGTTGTCTTGACAGAGAAAATGCACTTGACCATTCTTCAATCTTTAAGGATGGTTGCCTTGCTCTACCCTTGAAGTGTGATCCATGTGACATAGGTAAATTTTGCAAAAGCCACCCCAATCTGGATGCTACGCTATGCTATGCTACACAGTGTAGCAGGATGCTAGCACTAAGAAAGTCTTCTCTCACATTGCTTTAGAAAAAGAATTGCATTTAGCCATGCTTCAACCTCTAGGACTACCTGTCCCACTCCACCTTTAGAGTCTGATCAAGGTCTCTTGACAAAGCATTGTAGATTAAGCTCAAATTCATGTCAAACTAGGTGTTATGCTGCATAGCATAGCACAACGTAGCAAATACATCAAGGTTAAAAGTGTTCCAAGGATGAAATCAGTAGGTCTTAGGCCTTTTCAACATGAAAAATATGATTGCCAATTGGTGAAGTTGCTTGCATTGCTAGGTCTTGGAATGGTATTTCCAATTTTTTTGGTGAAGTTTAGGACAAAAAATGGGTGCTACGCTACCTAGCGTAGCAAGCAAGTGTTCATGCTACGCCGCTACACTGGATAGCATAGATAGCATAACACTTGTGAAGAAGCCTCAAGACATCTCCAGTAGTTTCAAAACCATTAGCGACGATCATTTCTGCTCCAACATCTCCTCGATAGACAAGATCAGTAGTTTGCTTTGTTTTTTGCACCCCCTGTTGATTCCTAAAGTTGTCCCTATGCTTAACCTTACTTGCAAGAGGAGGGAATACGTAGTCTTGGAGTGTAGTTTCCACTTTACATTTAATGTGAGCCTTTTTTGTATAAACGTGGCAATCCCTTGAATTCTAGCACATGTAGTCTGAATGATATGGTCACAGCTCAATAAGGGTTTTGTTTCCATCCTCGTTCCACTCAGTGTAGTACATCAGCGTAGCACCACATTTTGAGCATAGCACACTAGCTTGGCACATTCACCTTCGTGCTATGTGGGACCCAGAACACGTGATGTCCAAACCACGTCTTCCTCACACTCTTGGCTCTATAAATACCCTAGCAAACAATGTTCAAAGGGTTGGCTTCTAGCAGTTAGCTTTGGCAAGAAGATTGGCAAGTAGAAGGTTGGTGAACAAAAAATCCTAGCATTGGAATTTTCCAAATCTCTCTCCAATCCTAGCATAGCAACTTCCAGTTCAATGAGTATCAGCCCATCTATGCCCATCAACACCACATCTGCAGCATTCTAGGAGCTATGAACATATCATTCCATTGCCCAGTTGTGCATGTCCAATGCTTCATACCAACTATACACACCCATCATTCAAACAAAAATCAGATCCCTCAATTTTGGGGTGGTGCATTTCCTTATTCAAGCTCTCATTTCATTTCATTATAGCATATATGTTGCGTAACTATGTATTTATTCATGTTTATTGTCCTAGTTACACACTCTAATATGCTTGTACTATTCTGCATGTTATGTTTTCTTTCATTCCAACCTCCACGTGTTACATTTTAAACTTACTATTCACAAACGGTTATTGGACACCGCATAATTCCCTGTCTAATCGACCAGACTGTTCAGGGCACCCCATTTTCATTTTCTACAGCATGGCCCTCGCACGGATTCAAGGTTAGGCTATGCACTCAATAACCTCTCAGTGTTCCAGCCATTGACATTTTTGGATGTTATAGTTTTTGGCACTAGAAGGAGGGCTTGAACCTTTGTGTTCTTTCTAAGTGCCATAGGTAGTCTTGCATGCTTTCTATACCCTGTCACTAGCAACCTTCTAGCATAGACGTGACACCGTTGTGGTTGTCTACGTACCGGTTGGTGCAAATTGGTCACCAAAATGGTTCCTTTGGAACCTTGTAGGACAAAAGCCCAAAACTATCTGTTGCGTTACGCTGTCTACTACATTACACTATCTACTATGTTATGCTATCCACTATGTTACGCTACCTGTATTTGGTGTAGTGTAGTGGCCCCATTAGCGTAGCAAGTATAACAGTGAAGAAAAATTAATTTTCAACATTTTTAGATGTACTCGATTTCAGCCTATTTTCATTATGGCTTTCAACTATAACTGTTTAGTAGAAAAACATGTTGTTTTCAACTATTTCTCACACGTATCTCTCCCTCTTACACCTCTTTCATGTAGGAAAGATAAATCCTACAACCACTTTAGTTCCCACCTCAAACTTGGAGGCATCCTACTTTGTTCAACACATGGCAGATCCCAAGCGATTGCGCAGCCCAATGCGAGTACAACGACAATCTCTTAGATTGTAGCATCAATCGCCCAAACATCTACCTCTTAACAAAGAGCGAGGTAACTTCTTATGTGCCAAGATCCAAGAAAATCTGCCATTGGATCATCATGAGTTCAAGGAAAAATGTAACTTTGAAATCATTCACTGGAACGGAAGGGAGTTCATTCCCACTTTTGATATTACTATTCCATACAACGAAACATGCCAATGGCTTTTAAGCCAACTTTTGCAATTGAGCAAATCAAGAGAATGGGACACAATGTCCCACTATGATGAACCTTTTCATGATGGGCAAGAGGAGTTAGACTCCCACTTTGATGGTGGAGGTCCAGTCTACGCCATGGTGGCTCTGTACACCTCTATCTTCCATTCGCACTAGCCATAATTTTTTGCCTCTTTTGCTACTATCACGACACTACCACAACCCAAACCCTCTTTAGTAATAGGTAGCCATCAAATGCTTTCAACACATCAGCATGTAGGCCCTTCAACCTCATTTCCTATTGTCCTCCCTTCCTAGTCTATCCAAGTCCCACACCCAACATCTGTGATGTTTACACTACCATACGTGCACACCATGTCTACATCACAACTGCATAGAAGTCCTATTTCTGTCCCCTCTTCTATACCCATTCCACCATCAGTAGTAGGCCCAACCTCAACTATGTGGTTGACAACATCAACTTCTTTTCCCACATCTCAATTGTCTCAAATGCCACAATACATGCAACCCCAAATCTACCAAGGTGCGCATGTAATACAACCAAATGTGGGGTTGTGGGCTACCCCAACAACTGGGCAAGTAATGACTCCCACAGTGCCACCCATGGTAGCCGCTCCAATGGCACCACCTACTGGGTTGTGGGTCGCTCAGACAAAACCACTAGCAAGAGCTATTCCGGCAGTACCCCCAATGGGATTGGTGGCCGCACCAACAATGCCACCAATGATGGCTGCTCTGGTAGCTCCACAACCTCCTGTAACACCCCCAAGTCTAGACTAAGCCTTCAGCTTATGCAGATACTTACTGATGAAATTAAATGGCTTAAAGCCACTAGCTCTGAAATAGTCCAAGTCATGGACTTCTATCAAGATGACCCAATCAGTCCAGCAGTTCTTGTGCTTATGTTGCCTCTTGGGGTACAACTTCCCTAGTTTACAAAATATAATGGGGAGGGTTATCTGAACACCCACCTAGTTACTTTCAGGTTTGAATCCTTGTTACTACAACCCTGGCCTCATGTCATCATTCATGTATTTGCCATGTCTTTGACAGGCAAGGCCTTAGACTGGTACTGCGTGCTTCCCCGTGCTTCTATCTCGACGTTAGAAGAATTGTTAAGTTAGTTTGTGACACATTTCAGGTATAACTTGAAGCTAGAAGTTACTTTAGATCAGCTTATGAGTGTTAAACAAGAGCCATTAAAATCTGTACAAAAGTTCATACAATGTTGGAGTGCTACCCTAAATGAAATTCATGAACCAATTGCCGAGGCCCATTTACTGGCCATTTTCAAAGGTGCAGTAAATGATTTTATCAAATCCAAACTATATTACTTGGCTCTACATTCCCTTAGCCAAGCATTCACTCAAACCAAGAGCATTTAGGATGCAGTGGAAGCTAGTAAAGATCCATCTTACATAGCCTATAAAAACACACATACAAAAAAGGACAAGGAGAAAGGGAAAGCCACAACAACCACAGTGGTCATTGTAGCTCATGAAACCAACAAGGGTAAACAGATGGATAAAGCATCTAAAACCCATGTCCCAACCAATACAACACCCAGCCCTAGTGGCACTAGTCAATTCCCAGCATTGGCATCTACAACGCAAACTCCATCGAGGCCAAATTTTGAGCGCAAAGATCACTCAAAATATACCCCTTTACCAATTAATCCATTAGAGATTTTGAGTCAATTGCTAGGAGCCAGATGTATCCAACATAAAAAAATTTCAAAGGAGGCCATAAAATGTCACCAGAGGTACTCTGAAGTCCTTCGTGACCCCTCTTTGGTTACACCTAATGAACCACCGGTACCCAAGAACTTTAGGCTAGAGCACTTCTGCCATTATCACCAAGTGTGTGGGCATGACATAGATTATTTCTTGGCACTGAAAGATGATATTTAGTGGATGATCGATTAAGGTAAGTTGGTCCTTGATGAGAGCAGTCCTATCCAACCTGAAAAAAAATCAATGAACGTTTATAAAGATTCGTTGAATGCTAATAATACAAGTTACACAATTAATGCTATCAGCGTGGATGATAATGCTGAAGCACAACATGAGCCATTTGTAGTTCATGTACCTCCTCATAATCCTAAAGCTCCAATACCAACTAGGCCGCAAACCCCCTTTGTCATTAAGGTCTCTCCACAGACATCTGTTACATCCTTTGTACCTAAGACTACACCATGTGCCACAACAACAACTTAGGCATCTTTCATTATTAGAGCACCAAAGCATACGACTACCAAAAGTCCCATGGTGGGAACTGCATCCCAACCTTTTCATCAAAGGAAGCATGAGGAACACCTAGCTAATAAGTTGGCTAAAGAATGCACTACATTGGGCCCTCCTAAGCCCATCCCCTTGTCAGCAATTCCCATGACCTCATCATTAAAACCCATTGGTAGTGACACACACATGCAACCATCACCCCCCAGTCCAAAAGAAAAAATAATTATTCAGTCCAAAGCCACTCCTCCTTGAGAGATCAATCTTTTAGGGCATTTGGAAGAAGCAAAAATTAGCAAACAACCAAACAATGAGCAAGATTTCCTAGATGCGCTTTCACAGGTTAGACAAGCTTTCAAACAAAAGAATACAACACTAAGCTTGTATGACTTAATAATGACTTCTACGACACATCATGAGGCTTTGGTTCATATGCTAGCATCTATTTCTGTTAGTGAAAACATGCCACCTAAGGAGAAAGCCATCCATGCTATTATGCTTCCTGCTGTGGTTGACAAACCACAGCCAACCCAGTTAACATTTCATGACAAAGCCATCAAGGATGATGCTAAAAAGGGTCAAGTGACTACCGCCTCCATGTTTATCATGATTCGAGTAGGTTAGTATAAAATTCGTAAAGTACATGTTGATGACGGGGCCGCCACCAATGTGATCCCATTTCCCATTGTTGACAAGTTGGGCCTGGTGGATCAAATCAAGCCCATAGTAACTTCCTATCTAGAATCATTGAATGGAGCATGTGTTGTAGTCAAGGGAACTGTTACCATCAACTTTGTGGTAGGGGACCAGTTTCTCACCAACATAGAATTTATCATGGTAGAAGAAATGCCTAAGTTTAACTTGATCTTGGGAAGATCATGGTTAGCCCAATTAAGGGCTGTCTCCTCACCCATACATCAAGAAATCCACTTACCCTATGCAGGGGGATAGGTGGTGATCTTCGGTGATGAAGTAGCCCCTCCGGCTATAAACAATATAGACGTAGAGTGAGAGTTAGAGATAGAAATCTCTGAAAACATATTACCTACCTATACCGAAATCCTATCTTTAACCAATGATCTAGTTAAAATTGCCAACTTAGACAAAGAAACCACGTGGGCCAAATTACCCTTCTAAACAGCAAATGACAACATAGAGGAATATCACCACAAGGCTTCTCGGCCTTATGCCTTGCCTAGTACAAATCGGGTTAGAAAACAATTGCATGATTAAAGTCTACCTCTACTCTATTGCTATGAATTTTGGCATTAATACTTTTGTTTGGATAGTCTCCATTTTGTATTAGATTCATTGTTTTCATTATGTTTGCCACTAACTTTATCTATAATACCATAGCCCGGAATGGCCTTAAACTATTGCCACAGCCTGCCAAGGCCTAAAACTGGCAACCCCACTCTCGAAAATTACACTACGTTTGGCCCAAAATGGCCTTAAACTAGCAACAGACCAAAATGGCTTTAAACTAGCAACGACCCGAAATGGCCTTAAACTAGAAATGGTCCAAAATGGCCTTAAACTATCATCATGGCCTGTTAAGGCCTAAAATTGGCAACCCACATCCTGATAGTACATTACGTTTGGCCTGAAATGTCCTAAATCTAGCGATGGCCCAAAATGGCCTTAAACTAGAACAAGGGGCCCAAGCACATTAACAAAAATATGAGGCAAAGGAAATGAAACAAGTGTTTCACTTTTCATTAAATTTGAGTCCATACAACAAGGGTTACATAAAAAATAAAAATAAAAATTTTTGTCACCAGGCTACAAGTCTTCGCTAGCATCTTCATCTCCTACTCCACTAGGTCCCGCATCTTCATTTGGGTCCTGCATAAAGAAAGAACCAAATGATGAATCAAATTACAATAAGGCTCTCATGAAATAAAACTATAGTATAGTAGAGTTTAGCTAACTTGAGACCAGCCTACATCCATCTCTGGAGGTATGTTGTCCATGCCAGCCGCTAAGCACTGTAGAATCTCCTCCTCGCTCAAGTTTACCTAATCTTCTTCCCCCAAGTCAACACTCATTGAAATCTTCCCCTTCTCCATAGCCATCCAAGTGGATGGCCCTGGAGAAAAGGTGGCAGTAGTGGTCTCCCCAAAAAGCAAGGTCATCTCTCTCTCGGGAGACTCACTAACCACTACCTATTTTGCAAATTTATCAAAGGCCCTAGTAGCACCAATTATATCAAGGAACAGCTCTCGAGTATGCCATTCAACAGAGGCATCTCAGTATTTTTGGCAATAGGCAACATGTTCTATTTTATACATATGTTTATGATTCTTCTGTTCCTGCCCCCACTCATACACTTTGATGCTGTAATCGTTCCAATCCTAGTTTTTCTAGGCTAGCAAATCCATTTGCAAGCATTATTCAATTATCTCATGGGTAGCCTCATTTTTACCCAGTACGGCCAACCAATATCTTGCATAATCAATCACGGTCGTATGCCAACTGCCATTGGAAGTGTCACAAGCCATTAAGAATTCATTTCATGATCGCAAATCTTCCAGTTCAACTGCTTAACTAGCTTTCTCCTTTTCGAGTTTTTGGACCTGCTTCTAGAGATCTTCATTAATGTGCTTGCACTCCCATAGGGATCATGCCAAGTATAGCACGCATTTACTCACCTCCTCGTATACATCATGAGGCACCTCGGTTACCTCTGGAGGGAGCTCAGGCACAGCGTCAACTTCGACCGCCTGTCTTGGATCCCACTTTAGTTGAGAAGTTGTTATACCCAACATGAGGAAGCATTAGTCATGAGATGATAGAAAAAATATAATAACACAGAGAGCAAATGTTGTAGTTCAAATGCACCTATCTCGGGATCAATTTCCCTTAAGCGGTCAATCATGTCATCAACTACCCCCTCCATAAGGGCAAACTTATCTGAGGTCTCTATCCATGGTTGGAGGCGAAATGAAGAGGAAGAATTGGGAGCCTTAGTAGTAGTGTCCATTGCACAACAAAGCATGTTAGCATGGTGAATAAGAGGAAAAAAATGAGAAGTAACATAAATGATAGTGCAAAGTTTCTACCTAGTAAACCCTTAAGGGTGAGAGTGGGGGGATCGCCCATCAACACACTATTAAGTAAACTATCAAACTCACCAGCATGAAATTGTAGCCCTTCTTCCTCAAATTGACTTAATAGTGTAGCAGCATCTTCAACTATCATGTACCCCTTAGGTGTTGGGGCATAGTCTGCAAAAGTTTCATTAGTAGAAGGGGCCTCTTCCTATTCAACAGGGGCCTCCTCTTCTGTAGCTGGAGCCTCCTCTTCTGTTTCTATAGTAGGGGCCTCTTTCACAGGAGCCAAAACCTCTTCTTCTTCATCTATTAAACATGGCCAAACTGAGGATGCTAGTCCAACATGTGCAAAAAAAATAGCAAGCAAAAAAATTGAAGAATACTCACCAACATGTGCGAATTGCACATTACGAACTTTGATTCGCAACCTTTTTCTCCCTCCTTTGCTTGTTCGTGGAGGCTCCTCTACGGGACGGGGCTTCTTTAGGTGCAACCTTGACTTCACCGTTTCAGCAATAAGGTGCGCCCCCTTATCACATTGCCTGTGTTAGTGGGAGATGCCTCTCCAACGTTGCCTAGTGCATGAAAGGATCGTCCCACGTGATCCTTCATTGTTATTAAGAAGGACACCCCAATAGCTTCCAGTGGGTCCTAGGACCGAGTGGTGCAAAATACTTGGCAAATCCATGGTTTGGATATCTGGGTGAGATCTTGCAACACCCAGATACCATTCTCTCAAACCACCAAGAATTCAGAAAACCATCGTAGACAAGCTATAAAAAAGGTGAAATGCACATTGAAATGTGCATCAAGCTTGTCACAAAGATTAACCATTTCAACTCGCAAGCCTTCAGCAAGATACTTGGCCCAATTATAGCGAGTCCCTTCTTCCATGATGTTCCTCATAATCCAGGCCTACTCTACTCCATTGGCTATGTCTCATCAACCTCACCATATTTAAAGAAGAGGTTAGTTTCATCACATCCTGAAGTGATTACCATAACCTCTTTGGACTCAGCAACTACTGCAATAATCAAACAAAACTAAAAACACCAAAAACAACAAAATTAAAAAACCAATCAATTGAAAGCATATGAAAATACACACATAGCCTAAGTCACCTGGCATGAATGGTGTAGGGAATAGTGGTACGTTAACTATAACGTCTTCCACGGTGGGCACACGACGAGATGCCCATTCATCATCCAACCATCCAAGTTCTTCACATTTCAAATAAAACTTAGCATACTTGGTTGGATAGGTCCTAAATTCGGTCCCAAGTTATTCTATGACACCGATGTGCACGTTCTCCGCAGAAGAGAATTCTTGTAAAGCTATTTGGTCCAATGCTAATGCCCCCTCCTTATCATGGAGGTCATCCTTGTCAACGACAAATCTAGCAACACACAGAGCACAATAAGCATTACAACCATGTAAAACAAATAGTATAACATGCCTAAGTATCTTCATAGGACTCACCCACCGACACAGTAGACAATCCCAGGTGGATTCTGGAAGAAAGTGCCCATGTGACGAGCAAAAAAAAAGGTGTTGTACATATGGTAACACTTAAATTCAGGCATAGCCCAAACCTAAGACAAGTGTCTCAAACCTTTTGGGCATCGATTTGAGCTCCCGACCCCTTCTCCTTCAATAGATCCATTAGCCATAAACCTTAAGATGCCTCAGTTTACCCCAGGCATTAGTGTTTCAACCATAACACTGGTGATCTTGGCTGACAAGTGTGACCATACCATCACATTGAAGTGGAGAAGGAGGAATTCTAGGAATTCCTATGTGCCTTCCTAAAACTAGACCACCTAGTCCCTTACTCATGCATGGGGAGGGGGAACATTAGCCACAGGGGCACTTAAGCAACACAGAGCCCCTACTAGCTCAATCATGATTAAGATGGATTTTAGCATAACCCTACATAGTACACAAAAATAAATATATGTTAGCTCACAACAAGATATGTCAGTTACTATATAGCATAGTAGCCCCTTGTGTACAAATTTTTCCAAGTATGAAACATGATGCCTCTCTTTTCATGACTTGTCTTATATAGCATAGCAGTCGTGTTACGCAGAGCATAGCAGCGTAGCACATAACACAGCGTAGTGGGTACACCCCATGCAGTATAGCGACTGCATCATGCACAACGTAGCAATGCAGCGGGTACACCCCGCACAGCGTAACAGGCATAGCAGGTACAGTAGTGTAGTAGCATAATAGGCATAATAGTGTAGTAGGTATGACAACGTAGCAAGTATAGCAGCATAGCAAGTATGGTAGCGTAGTAACATGATAGTGTAACGTAATAGGCACCGAAAATACAACATAGCCTATTAGTCACGCTAACAAAAGTTACACGACCTGAGAAGGAACACACAACGTTTCCATAGCCCCAGCCCTATTCCACTACATGGAATGTAACAAAATAAAATATAAACCAAAACCCCCTTTACACGAGCTATGCTACCTAGAACATATGCTACGCTGCCTGGAAACCTTTCAAACCAGAACCCTCTAAATCCTTGAAATGGTAAATGCCCCACCCACCACAATGACAGCCGTGGTAGTGGTGTAATGACCATGGCCAGAAGAATCACCACAAAGGCAGTGGCAACAACCGTAGTGTAGCAATCATAATGGCAACCATGGCCAGAGGAGCAACAGCCATAGCATAGTGGCCACGGCGACGGTCGAGGCCATGACAACAATAGTTATAGCATAGCAAATGTAACAATCATGGCCACCGAGGTGTGGTGACCACAGAACAGCCCCACTGAATAAACCAAATAACGTAAACAAACGCATCATAGAAACTTATTGGGTAGACGACACTTCCTATTGTTCCTCAATGTGCACTCTGGGGAAACATTGCAAGGTGCGCTCCCCTTTGTCCACATTAGTGAGACCTTGATGCCTACGTTCACTCCTGCTTGCCATCATCTTGTTATCAAACTTGGGTACTTCAATGGTTACACTGTAATTGCTATGTTATCTCTCTCTTTGAACCACGCTACACTCTGGACTATTTGTTATGACGATGAAAATGACAGGTTTACTATGGGTAAATGCCTATTTATAGCCTCTAAGGTTACACGACATGTTACTTTTTGATATGTCTCATGTCCTTGCAATGTAGCATGGGACACATTGTTTTCCCTGCAACGTAGCATGGGACACCGTATTTTCCCTGCAGCATAGCAAGAGACACCCTGTTCCCTGTAGTGTAGCATAGGACACCCCATTTTTCAGTGGCATAGCACATAAATGCCCAAAAAATTTCACCCCATTTCAAACCTTTAAGCCTAGTAATAGTCTGCTACGACCTTAAATTGGAAATTTTAGAAATACCTCTATATTCTAGTCACAGTGACAATCCGCTATGACCTTAAACTGGTAATTTTGACATATAATTTTGCATGGTCATGGTCCACTAAGACCTTAAACTAGAAAATTTTTAACAATGCATGATTACCTTGTATCACTCAAATTTTTTTATTTTTCTTATTATTTCAGGAGTGCTTAAAAAATGGCTACACATGATGATCTCCATTTGCCCTAAACTCTAATAAGACCCAATGGTAAGTTTATGAGACATTTGAATGTAGAGTTGGTAGACTTCGAACCACCCCCTTATGACACCAACATAGCATCCTTAGAAACATCCCTAGACTAGCCCAAACATCTAGTCCAAGCTTTATATTTAAAAGCTGGTGATGTAACTGAGGACCCCCTTATCGAAATTCTCATGACTACATCTAGAGATGAGGTAAGAACATTAAAGGTTAGCTCTTTACTAGAGTCACAGGTTAAACAAAACATCTCTAAAGTCCTCAATGATAATGCCAAGGTGTTTGCATGGTCGTATGAAGATATGCTGAGCTTAGACCATGCATCATACAACACAATATCATCCGAGATTCACATGTCAAGGCGATCAAACAAATAGCCTATAAGATCAAACCAGAGATTACCTTAGCTATACGTGGCAAAATCACTAAACTTTATCAAGCTGGGTTCATCCAAGCGGTCGATTATTCGGACTGGGTATCAAACATCGTAGTTGGTTCCAAGAAAACTAGGGGCATACAAATCTATATAGACTTTCAGGATTTGAATAAGGTAATGATTAAGGATGATTTCCCATTGCCTAGCGTCGACCAACTCATTGATACTATGGCAGGCCATACCTTACTGTCCTTCATAGATGGATTCTTAGGCTATAATCAAATCTACATAAATCCATAACATCAACTACCCACTACCTTCATGACCCCTTGGGGAACCTTCTGCTACACGATGATGCCCTTTGGGCTAAAAAATGGTGGAGCGACGTATCAATGGGCAATGACTTACATCTTTAGTAACTATCTTTTGGAGAGGCTAAATGATTACGTGGATGATAGAGTCATTAAATCTAAGAAAGCTCCTAATCATGCAAACAACCTAAACTTGGTCCTTCAATGTTCTTGTAGGCATGACCTTCGCCTCAACCCCAGAAAATGTGTTTTCGGAGTAAAAACTGGATGCATGTTAGGCTTTGTAGTGTCAGAAGTGGGGATACGTGTAGACCTTGATAAAGTTAAAGCCATTGTCAACCTAGCACCACCTACAGACCTTAAGGAGTTGCGTAGGTTGCAAGGCAGAGTCCAATTCATAAGAAGATTTATCGTGAGGTTAATAGATAAATTGCATCCAATGCAACACTTGCTTAAAAAAGGAGTTAACTTTAAATGGACTAACCAATGCCAAGAAGCCTTTGATAACCTAAAGAAAGAGCTTGTCCATCTTCCCACTATTTACCCTCAATAGAGAGATAAGCCTTTTTACATTTATCTCACCACTTCAGACATGTCTATTGCTGCTTTGCTTTGCAAAAAGAGGAATGATGGTTCTGAAATTCCTATCTACTACCTGAGTCATGTGTTGGTAGCCTATGAAGTGAAATACAATGAAGTAGAGAAAAATTGTCTTACTTTAGTGTTCGCACTTAAAGATGGAGGCATTATTTGTTTCGAAGCCAAGTCAACATTATTTGCAAGAATAACATACTTTGAGCTATTACAACCAATATATACGAAAGTAGAAGGATAGCCCGATGGAAAGCCATAACCACAGAATTTGATCTACACTATGTAGCATAGTCATCTATAAAGGGTCAAGCAATAGCTACGCAACTTACGGCTTCACCTACGAATGACCAGGTAATAATAGAACCTAAGTTTCCAAATGAGCACGTTAGTAGCATAATCCCAGTACCTGCAGACTTCGAAGCCATCCTACATTTTGATGGTGCCTCAACTACACAAGGTGGCAGTGTCACTGTTGTTCTCACATTTCCCTCTAGGGAGATCCGACCTTTTACATATCACTTCATGTTTCTTTGCATGAACAATGTAGTAGAATATGAGGGTCTCTTTAGGGGCATTCTAACATCTCAAGAGTCAAGAATCCAAAACTTAGCAATTAGAGGTGACTCATAATTAGTCATTAATCAAGTTACAGAGGTATTCACTTGCAAGGCACAACATTTACAGCTTTACTGTGATTTAGCCAAATATTTGCTAAAGCAATTTGTAACCCTAGATGTCCAATACGTACCCCACAATGAAAATACTATAGCTGATGCATTAGCAATGTTGGCCTTGAGTATGCCATCACACATGTTTTCCACCTTACCTGCTGCGATAGTGAAATGCACTAACCCTATTGTTCACATGGCAAATATCATGTTTGTAAGTGCAGTGCATACTCAAGAATGGTATGATGACATTAAAACACACCTCCAACATGGTGAACCCCCACACAACCTGACACCTGCCCAAAGGGATGCAGTACGAAAATGAGCACAGCAATATGTCCTCGTAGGAGATGGTGCTTTATGCAAACACTCTTATGACGGGGTATTGCTAGCTTGTGTTAGTGGGGATGAGGCACAAAAAATGGTTGATCAAGTCCATGAGGGATTGTGTGGAAGGCACATAGCTCCTAGGGCTATGGCAACAAAAATTAGACGTCTAGGCTACTAAATGGCCTTACATGGAACGTGACTGTGTCTCTAAGGTAAGGACATGCGATGTATGTCAACACCATGGGAACCTTATACACATATCGCCTACTAAATTACATACCACACAGATTACATGGGCTTTCCAATATTGGGGATTACACATTATAGGACCCATCATGCCTAAGTCTTCTGCAGGGCATGGTTTCATTATTACCATAATCAAGTACTTTACAAAATGGATAGAAGCTATTCCTCTCAGAAAGACCACATCCCAACAAGTTTGCAAATTCATTTTGGACAATACAGTAACATGATTTGGTCTTCCTATGACTATTGTTATAGATAACGGGCCCCAATTTAGTAGCACAGAAACTAAAGCCTTTTGCAAAATCCTCAGTATTAAACATTCTTTTTCGTCACCATATTATCCCCAAGCAAATGACCAAGCAAAAGCTACCAATAAAGTCATCATCAACCTTTTGAAAAGGATGCTTAGCAGTAGCAAGAGGCGATGGCATGAGTAACTCCTCTACATGCTTTGGGCTTATTGCACAACATGCAGGACAACTACATGTAAGACCCCATATAGACTGGTATACGGATGTGAAACGATATTACCTTTTGAACTGCAGGTCCTGTCACTCTGAATAATCCTTTCGAATTTTATGGATGAAGCTTAAAACAATGAGTCAAGAACCATTGATCTTGAGTCTACAGAGGAAGAGCACATCCAAATGCTTAACCGCATTGAGTGGTATGAGGATAAACAACAATAGAGACATCATTACAATCTACACCAATGTCCAATCAAAAATGGGTATCTAGTCCTCAAGGCTATTCATGAGCCCGTGAAAAAATTCTCAGCCAACTGGGAAGGCCCCTTCTTAGTCACAAAAGCATACAAGAATGGGGCATTCAAACTAGCTGACTTAGCTGGCAACAAGTTCCCAAATCTTGTCAATCATTTGTACCTAAAGCCATACTATGCCTAACATGCAAGACCATGCCAAACATAAAGAAAGGTAAGCACCATCGTCTGCTATGATGTAAAACTGGCATAGAACATCTGCTATGATGCTAAAATAGCATAACATGTCTTTGGGCCATGACATAAAATTGGCACCCATAGCATGTCCTTGGGCCATGACATAAAACTGGCACCCACAAAGTGGTCTGCTACAACCTTAAACTGGCCATCTCCCATCCACTACGATGTTAAACTAGCACCACAGTCTACTGGGACCTTAAACTAGCACATTCGATGGTCTACCAAGACCTAAAACTAGGTTCGCAAGGTGACATCTCTAATCCAACACAAGTGATGTTATGAATAAGAAAGCAAGCATACTTTCGATCTTCTATTGCCTATCCCCTCTAGGCAAGATGGGATGGGATGTTGCAGTTCTAGAATGAAGTTCACGCTGCCAAGAAAAAATCCTCTGGGATATTTGCAATGTCGCTATCCCTAGCATCTTTCTGATCTTCTAGAGATGCTATCTAGCATATTTTTGACCTTCCAGAGCTATCGCTACCATTGCTAATCAATTTGTTCATAGCACCCATCATCAACACCCTCTATTAGAGTACCAAAAGTATTGTGGCCCAGCCACAATGCTACCATCCTCCAACCCTCGCCATCATTAGAGTCTAAAAAAGCATTTAGATGTTAGGATTCTCACCTTGCAGTTGGACTTCTTGACTCTTTTCTTTGGTGAGGATTCCTGAGCATTCCCATCACCATTGCTGCTAGCCTCTTCAGTGCTCATTTCTAGCATTGTCGTTGAAGCTTTCTAGCATGCCACTACTAAAGCTTGCACTGGCCTTCCTACTCTAGACATCGCACATGTCAGACATAGCACTTGCCACCCTAGTAGTGTCCCAAGAAAATAGGACTTTTCCCTCACTTCACTTGATGATTGTTTTTTTTGGTTTTCTCTTTGTTGTGTTTTTAGGATAAAAGCCAAGATGACATCTTTCAAAAATGCATTCCACCATGAGAGCAAGACACTACATTGTCCCTAAGTACCCGCTTCAATCAGCCTAGCTACTTGAGAGTGCATATCCTACTCTTCCTTCAGCTAACCTAAAATCCATTCCCTCTCATTATAAGTTCTAACATGTTCTTTGTGAGTTCGTCTAAGGTACATTAAACCCTTTCCTATGTCCAACCGCCTAGCCCATAACAGACGTAATGCAACTTGTCCTACTGGAAGCCTCTGTAGGCTAGTCAAAGCCCCATATGGATGTAACACAACTCATCTCGGGCAGGAAACACCTATCCTACAGTGACAATATGGCTACCCTCGAATGGGTATGAGTGTGCAACTTCTCAAAAAAAACAAGACAAGTGCCCAAGACAAATGGCACAATAGCTGCTTTCCAATCGTTCTAGCCTTAGATCAACCATCTCTAAGCACTCCAATGAGAGGTTGAAACCCAAAGAGAAAGAAACTTGTGTATGTTGACTCCCTCATAAGCACTCTGATGAGGGATCACACTGTGGCAACAGTTCTCATGGCATCGCATCCTACACTTTTCTTCCCAACCAAATTTCCTTAAACCTGTCCCTTGCCCCCTATCTTACGTCACTCTCCAAGCACTCTCAAACATAGTGAAGCATCATCTAAGTGGACATTGACGAATGATGTTTGTGTCTTATTCATCATGGTGTTTAATATTCTTCATCGATGTCTCTTAGGTAAATCCTCCAAACATCAACAAAGAGGGGCCAGTGAAACACCATCAATATTGGACCATCGTGATTCTCCAATTGTGGTGCCATGTTGGGCCATGTAAATAGCTTGACATCCTGGAAGTCCTAACGCCTACAAGGTTATGTTCAAGTGTATCTGCTACACTCTTCACCATAGTTAGCATAGCATCCAGTTACAAGGCTAGTTCGCACAAATGGAGCATTGAACATGGACCATACAATTCGGCAAGTTTTCTATCTCTTGGGCTATCAAGCTTGCTACACTCTCTAGATTCTCCAGCTTGACACATGTCCTAGTTATTGGTCTACCCAAGTTCCATGCTAGGGGTTGTTGAAAGTGTTCAAGATGGACAAAATAGTTTGGCAAGTTTTCTAACTATGGGACCTGCTACACTACACTACGCTGCATAGCGTAGCAGGCCACATGGTGACTGAAAATTTCTCTCAAGTGTCGGATCAGGCACAAAAGATGCAGTTGGAAATGATTTAGTCCTTAAGGATACCTGCCTTGCTTCATCCTTGGAATATGATCAACGTAACATGGAAAAAATATGGCAAATGTCTCCAAAGTCATCCCATTCTGGATGCTACGCTACACAGCATAACAGGGTGCCAACCATAACACAATCTTTCTTGAAGTTGTGTTGATAGAAAAAATGCACTTGACGATTCTTTGATCTTTAAGGATGCTTGCCTTGCTCTACCCTTGAAGTGTGATCCATGTGACATAGGTAAATTTTGCAAAAGCCACCCCAATCTGGGTGCTACATTGTGCTATGCTGCACAACGTAGCACAGCGTAGCAAGATGCCAGCACTAAGAAATTCTTCTCTCACATTGCTTTGACAAAAGAACTTCATTTAGCCATGCTTCAAACTCCAGGACTGCTTTTCCCACTCCCTCTTTCAAGTCTGATTAAAGTCTCTTGAAAAAGCATTGCAGATTAAGCTCAAATTCATGTCAGACTAGGTGCTATGTTGTGCTATGATGCATAGCGTAGCAGAGACATTGAGGTTAAAAGTGTCCCAAGGATGAAATCAGGAGGTCTTAGGCCTTTTTAATATGAAAAATATGATTTCCAATTGATGAACTTGCTTGCATTGCTAGGTCTCGAAATGCTATTTCCAATTTTTTTTGGTGAAGTTTAGGACAAGAAAGAGGTGCTACGCCACCCAGTGTAGCATAGCATAGCAAGCAAATGTTCACTCTACACCACTACACTGGACAACGTAGATAGCATAACACTTGCGTAGAAGCCTCAGGACATCTCTAGTAGTTTCAAAACTTGTTGGCCAAGGTCATTTCTACTCCAGCATCTCCTCGACAGACAAGATCAGTAATTTTCTTTTTTTTTGTACCCCCTGTTGATTCCTAAAGTTGTCCCTATGCTTGACCTTACTTGCAAGAGGAGGGAAGACGTAGTCTTGGAGTGTGGGCTCCACTTTACATTTAATGTGAGCCTTTTCTATAAAAATGCAGCAATCCCTTGGATTCTAGCACATGCAGTCTAAATGATATGGTCACAGCTAGGTAGGGGTTCCATTTCTGTCCTCATTCCACTTAGCATAGCACATCAGCGGAGCACCACATTTTGAGCATAGCACACCAACTTGGCACATTCACATTCATGCTATGTGGGATCCAGGATAGGTGGCATCCGAACCACATCTTCCTCCCACTCTTGGCTCTATAAATACCCCAGCAAACAACGTTTAAAGGGTTGGCTTCTGGTAGTTAACTTTGGCAAGAAGATTAGCAAGCAGAAGGTTGGTGAACAGCAAATCCTAGCATTGGAACATCATCCCAACGTAGTAGTTCCTAGTTCAATGAGTATCAACCCATTTGTGCCTGTTAGCACCACATATGCAACATTCTAGGAGCTATGACCATATTGTTCCATTGCCCAACTGTGCCTGTCCAACGTTGCATACCAACTGTACACACCCATCATTCAAACAAAAATCATATCCCACAATTTTGGGGTGGTGCATTTCCTTACCCAAGCTCTCATTTCATTTTATTATAGCATATATGTTGCATCACCGTGTATTTGTTCATGTTTATTGTCTTGGTTACACACTTTAATATGCTTCTACTGTTCTATATGTTAGGTTTTCTTTCATTCTAACCTTTGCGTGTTACATTCTAAACTCACTATTCACAAATGGTTATTGGACACTGCATAAGTCCCTGTCTGATTGACTAGATAGTTCAGGGCACCCCATTTCCATTTTCTCTAGCATGACCCTTGCATGGATTCAGGGTTAGGCTATGCCCTCGATAACCTCTCGATGTTCCAGCCATTGATGTTTTCGGATGCTACAACAACATCCAAGGGTTTGTGTATTTTCTATTTCTAGCCTTGGATTTGCCTTCTCAGATTGGACACTCTAGAGTACGTTTGGTATTTACCATTAAAGAGCTTAGGCATTATACTCCATCGACAAATAAATTCTGGCTCTCAGAATCAGTACTAACTTTCAACTTCCTTAATGAGTGTCCTAGGAAAGAGCTTGAGTTTCTGCCAATCATTTTCAATGTTATGTAAGGCACAAGCATCATGGAAAGATTGTAGATGTGTTTGCAGATTAGAATTATATCCCCCCTCAAATCTTGGGATATTGTTCATATCTAAGTAGTTGATCTGACTATCTTTCACATTCCTTGTTGGAATCTTTACTACCTCTACAATGTTAGGCATGCTTCGAGTCACCAATAGAGGTTCATCATCATCATTGCATTAATGGTGTCGATGATGGTTCTTGCCACCCCTATGTTCTTAGTGGCCTCTACAATCATTGTCGTTTCGTTGATCACCTTCATCATGATTATTTTTATGGTGGCTTCTATTAAAACCAGCAAATGAAGAGGAATGTTTGGAATCATATGAAGAGGAAGATGGACCACCTCCACCACTGCGATGTCCACCACCACCTCTTCTCTCATTACGACCATCATCCTTTAATCCCTTTCCATCATGATGTTTACTTAAGTCCCTACCTTGATTGTCACTTTTTTCTAAATTTAGTTTATTAATAGTGTATCATAGGTTCAGGGCCACACCCTCATCACCAATAACATGGGGTGGAGAATCTTCATGTTAAGAACCCCCTGAGGGAGGATCGTCATTGTTGCTTTGGTTTAATAGGAACAAGGGATTAGTGAAGTGTTTCCCCTTTGCAAACTCATGGTGCTTTTCTTAATGTCCATCTCTACTATGTTGTGTGTTAGTGGGATGATAGTCCTAGAAGTCATAATCTTGCACAACGTACTCATCTTTAAGATCATGGATGCCTAACTTCTTAAGTATTTGAAGCAACATCATGGGCACATATTGATTAGGGGGCATTACAATGTTGCCCTTGATATGATGCCATCATAGTTGCTCATCCTAGTGTAGGATGAAGGTGAAGTCAGGTACATACTCATCTAGATGAGTATATACCACTTTGCACTCTTATCTAACCAATGATTTGACATCTTCATGCCTATGAGAAGAAGAAGACATTTTGCAAACAATTAAAATCATTAATTTTTTTTTGTAATTATATATCATGTGAGAGTGATGTTAACCTTGGGTTTGTCCAACAATATTAATAATGTTCACTAATCTTAGATAGTGCATGTTTTAACAAACAGAGTCCCTGGAAATGGCACTAATGATGAACGGTAGGGTACCCATACACCCAACCATAAAAATCACAAAGTGTTCACATGCAATCCATTCGAATTCTATTGACTCTATAGTTTCCAGTATGCTAGTCTTCTAAGAAGTGAATCTTGCCATAAGGTCATTCATTATCTTTCCATTTATACCTGTGAGGTACAAAGGTATGGTTAAGTGTAATCAAAGAATATGATTTTTATCCTTCTATGTTTTATGTTCTTTGGTGCTTGAAGAGAGAGATAAAATAATTTAATAATTAATTTTATTTAACTAACTAACTAGTCCTAACATAAGCATCTGGTCCCATTTTTCATACATGTTTAGAATCCACGTATCCAATGCTGGGTTACCAAGTGCTACACTACTAGGTGCACCAAGCAATAACACTATTGGAATTACCAAGCGAATATGTGTTTTACTCGAAGCAGTCATACTTATGTATTTAATCTATCTAGCTTATCTTGCTTAATCACTTCATTAGCTTAATTACTAGAAAACATTAAATAAATAACTAAAAGCATTAAATGCATGAATGAAACATTAAAACTATCTAGAATGCTACAAGGTTTACCAAGAAGCTCGTCTTTATTGCCATACACACTATTGTCTTTAGGTATAACAATGCTTGAATAAAGATCTGTACACTCAATGACTCCTGCTATGGGCACTTGGGAAAATATTCTAACTCTCAAATGGGAAAATTGCAAGAGCTTCACTACTACTATGACTTGAATGCCATAAATGTAGTTGATGGGCACATATTTATAAGCAAGAATAAACCCTACATCGATGGGGCCACATCAATGCAAGAAATGATGCATCAATGGGCCTAGTCAATAGGGCCTAGTTGATGGGGCCTCATCAACATAGCCAACCACAACTCATCAATTATGCTCTAGTGATGCTCCTTCTCACATAGTGTATGTAGTATGGTCTTTTCTGGTCATTGAGTTGTGTTAGTACTACACCAAGTGCATAGTTAGAAGCATCAGTCATGATATGAAAGGGTCTTGACCAATCTGTAGCTTGGAGGATTGGTGTCACTATCAATTTTTTCTTCAAAGCTTTGAATGTCTTTTTACATGATCCAATCCACTCAAAGGGGGCATCCTTTTTCATGAGTTCTACATGCAATTTGGCTATCTTTGAACAATTTTTGATGAATCTCATATAGTATCCCATATGACCTAAAAATAATCTTACATCTTTCACTATATGTGGCTATTGAATGATATTTTAAATAACTCTAATCTTTTTAGAATCTACCTCAACATCTTTCTTAGAGATTTTATGTTGCAACACTATGTCTTCCTAGACCATGAGTTGGATCTTCTTCTAGTTGAGCTTCAGATTAGTTTCAATGCATCTCTTAAGTACCTACTCTAATCATTCTAGTACTTATTTGAAATCTAGCCCATATATTGAAAAATCATCCATAAATACTTCAACACCATTGCCTATCTGCTTCTACAAGATACTTAATACCAATCTCTGAAAGGTGGTTGGTGCATTGCAAAGACTAAAGGGCATATGTCTATAGGCAAATGTTCCCCATGGACTAGTCAATGTTTTNCTCTTCTTTGGAACAATCACTAGAGAACTAACCCATTCACTATCCGCAACAAGATAGATGAAGCTTGCCTTTAGCAATTTCTCGAATTCTTACTTGACTACCTCCTTCAGTTTAGGATTGAGCCTTCATTGAGGTTGGTATCATGGTTTGACTGTAGGATTAATGTAAATCCAATCTTGACAACTTTGTGCATCAATTCTCATGATCACATCGTAAGACCACATAAATGTTGTGGGCCATCTGTTAAGCATTTCCAGCAGTTTCCTTTTCTATTCTTTTTCTAGGTTGACATTGATAATTACCAACTTCTTGTTGTTTAGAAATGCATATTCTAATGTTGCTAGTAAGGCTTTCAATTCCAACAGTTCTAGTTCCATTGTGTCTAGGATCTCCACATGTCCCCAATCTATTTCTTCTATCTAATTAATTTCAGGGTAGCAGTGCCCTTTCCTTAACTATTCTAACTTATTAGTTTTTACAACATAGGAACTAACAATTTGTTCTTCTAGTTCCATTGTACTTGTCGAATTGAGTTTCTTCACTTATTATTAGCCACTGGGTGCCCTCTTGTTGGGTGGCTACTGCATATAGATAATTTTCCACACATCTTGTTTCTACACATCTATTGCATGTCATGATATCCTCTCATTTGGTAGCCTAGATTCTTTACACACAATTGCACCCATTCTTGTTGTATGCGATAAATGGACTCTTTATCTCTGTATTATTTTGGCTTCATCTTCCTTGGAAATTTCAAAGGAAAAATCACGAATTCTGATCTTAGCATGCACAGTGCTAAGCCAAGCTTTTCCCATGATAATTGGAAATCTCCACTTATTTCTTCCCACCTAAATCACTAGAAAATTAGCAAGGTAAGGCTAGCCACCGATGGTAGTAATCACATCATCCACCTATCCAAGTGGAACTATGATTTACTGGTCTTTAACCTCTAGCTAAATGTTACTTTTCTTTAGTGGTTGGAGATTCCAAGCCTAATACATGTCTTGAGATATCAGGTTCACTCATGACCCTTGCATGATTCTTGGCTTGCTATTTATAGATAAACTAAGGAACTTCCTGGATTAGTTCTCTTATGTGGGAGAACCCTACCTTAATCTAATGAGTTATTATCTAAGTAAGCATGAAAGTTGTGATATTTGAACTTGATGAAGTCGAAAGCTTATTGTATTGAGAAGAATTTGATATAGATGGGGTGGAAATAGACGTGTTTCCCATCTGTTGAATCTTTTCCAAACTCATTTTGAAGAATGATCATTTTCTAGGTTGAGATTCATAGGTAACCATCTCCTTGTGCATAATAACTACCTTGGTAGCATTCTTTTGTTGTGGTTGAGATGGAAATTCCCCCTACATAATAGGAGGTAGCACTTGTGGTACAAGATTTAAGTGTTGATTAGAATGACCAACTGTTGGTGGATGCACATATGAGTTTGGATCTATCCTTGGTAGAATTGATCTATGGTATTTTTCTAGATAATACAGTGGGGTCTAAACAATTGCATTACCAAGTGATACTATACGTTGGATGAAATATCCATATGGATCTAGCTATTTGTATGGATATTGTTGATGTGGTGAAAGCCTAGGCCATAATTGAGGTTGTTTCCACTGCTAATAATAGTGCTTTTGTGGTTGGAACAAAGCTCTACTAGGATAATACATTGGTTGGAGGTTCTATCAGTAGTTACCTTGAGGATAACCTTTTGGACATTTATTTTTTAACAAATGTGGAATTAAGTGCATATGCCCCTATCTCTTATAGATGTTTCATGACTAGACAACATCCCTTGGGATGTTTGTACTAACATATAGTGCAACCTTCTTCATCTATGGAGCTGGTGTCTGAGCACTGAGCCATTGAAGCTACTTTTCCTTTTTGTCCAAAATCTTTCTTCTTCCTCTTATTTTTTCCTTTTCCAAAGGCTTGCTCTATTCTTTCCTTCACAATCTTTAATGCAATTGCAAATTTCTCATCAACAAAATCCCACATTTTCTCTACTTTGGTTGTGATATCATTTATAGATTTCTGGATTGGTAGTGTCTTCTTTTGGATATCTTGATCCAAGATTTCCTCTTCTTGTGTATTGCAAACTCATACATCTCTCTTTCAAACTAATGGATCTCTATTATACTCCTTAGATAATTCCCTTTTTCTTAGCTCATCTTCTTCCTTTTTCACTTGATCAATTAGTCTTTAGATTCAATGTACAATCAATTCTAAAAATCTACCTTCGGTGTAAACCCCAAGAGTCTCTCTGGTTTTACTTCATAGCCCATCTACAATGTGCCTAAGTCGTTCCCTTGGTGAAAATCCATGACCTCAACATCTACACAATAGTGAATAGCATCTACCCATTACCACATCAAGAGTTTCATGAATCCCTTATTTCCACCATTGGATCTATTTTCTTAAGTTAGGCACTCATGGATAAGTTTGATATTTATCTTTGAAGGGCTCTAGCATGGTACTCCAACATCTAATTGATTTAGGCTCCAATGATCTATACTAGTTCTCTACCTCCTTCATAAGCGTTCAGGAAATAGCTTTGACTTTTTCCACTCACTTTCGATGTTTTGTAGGCTATAGGCATTATGGAAAGCCTGAAGGTGATGTTGTGGATCATCATTATAGCCACCTTCAAATCTTGGCATGTTTTTCATGTCAAGACACTTAATTCAACTATCCCTCACATGCTTGGTTGGAATGTAAATAGCTTCTTGTATGTTAATCATACTCTGAGTAGCCATCAAGGGTTCGTCATCTTGATCAGGTTCCTATTCTTGGCTGTAGTATCTTCCTCTTCTATGCTCACCTCTCTCGTGATCTCTACGATCTTTATGTCTTCTCTGCTCATATCCTTCATCTTCGATGTAAGATTGCCTTCGGTGATGGTCATAATGGTCATGAACTCTCCTCTCCTCTCTAACATGATCTTTATACCTATATCTCCATGCATCAGAGTTTGTTGAAGATCATGAGGATGTATACGAGGCCATAGGAGAATGGTTCCAGCTTGTTCCCCTATGATGAATCTGATATTTTTCCTTGTAATGACTAGCAGGAATCCTTGTCCTTGAGTCCTAATCATGCCTTGAGTCTTTTGCCTTTCTTATGAATGTCTCTACTAAGTCATAGCATTACTAATGCTTGATAGGTTCATCTAATCAAATGATAGGCATTTGTGACTAGAACTCATGATTTTGGTGGAGATGTTCAGCTAGGAATTCATCTCCATCTAGCTCTTCCAAAATAATAGGATAGTTGATCTTCTTTCCTTTGTCTTATTCATGTCTAGTTTCCATGAATTTTTTCCTTCATGACTACTCCTTAGTGGGTTCATAGGGTCTCATCATGTGTTTGGTCACATGATAACCTCCAAGTGCTTCACTTAATTTCATCCTGTTAAGAGCAATTTGGAGTATGATGGGTGCTAAACACTTTGGTGGTAGAACAATGTTTCCTTGAATATCTCTCCACCTTAACTAATCATCCTAATGAAAGATAAAGTGAAATAAAGATGATAAGGGTCATGATGAGCATATGAGATCCTTGTCTACATTAGCATACTATAGTCTTCTTCTTCTTTGATTTTGTCATTGCTTATCTATAGTTCCTTAGCAAGTAATGAGGTGTTCTTATTTGAAGTCATTTTTTGGTATTTTAAGTGTGATTTTCTTAGAGTTATGAAGTTTGACTTTATGTTTGAAGTACAACAAACTTTGCAAAATCAATTACTAAGCATTCATTAACTCGTTCCCAATAACAATGCCAATGATGAGTGGTGGAGTAATCCAACATCCAACCATACAAGATATGAGTGTTCATGCATAACCTAATTGTAATCCATGGATGAGGCAATGTGATTATGCTAACAATCAATTAAAGTTTAGAATCATTGTCTTCCCATGTGGAGCTAGTATAATCGATGCGTATGGTTTAGCTCTTAGTGAGGTATATGATAGGTTGATGTTGGTGGGCCATTACTACTCCTAGTAAATGTGGTGAAGTGAAAATAGTTTCTAACTCTAAAGAACATAGTAAACAAATCTAGTGCGATTAGTATTTGCTCCTAACCTTTCATACACACCTTGGACTTCATGCAACTATTATTGGGATTACCAAGTACTTTGCTACCAAGCGAATGCAGTGATAGCACTATTGGGTTACCAAGCACTCACACGTAAGTGCTCGAGATCAGCCGTACTCATTTTGCTTAACAATAGTAAAAGTAAAGTGCATGGGAAAGTAAACATTAACTAGAGAAATAATAAATATTATTCTAAGTAAAACATTAAATCTAGGAGAATTCTGTAATAGTATGAAATAGCTCAATCTTTATTACCGATCACACTTATGCCCAAGTACAAAATGCTTGAATAAAGATGTCATTCACTAGTTCATACTACACTACAAGCATTCACACTTCTAATCACTAAGTCTAATTCATGAAAAAAAAAACTGAAAGAGTTTTGGTAAGGATGGACAAGAATTGTTGTTTGGACCATTGATGAATCACAGTTTGTCAGGCCCCGATATCAATTACATGATATCGGGTACATGATATCGCAGCCCAGGTAACAATATCATATACACGATATCATGATTCTTATGTTAGCATATTAATCTAGCACTCAGGTGCATAGGATGGGAGTCTTTGGTAAGTCTTTAGGGTTAAGTCTTTTTGTTAGCTTTTAGTTAGTTTTTAGTTTCTTTTCCCAAGTGTATGTCCACAGTGTGATGCTTGTAATTATACGAAACATTGTTCGAGTGTGACATACTTGGACACACATAATTAGCAATAAAGATTGAGATTACTTCATCATTGCAACATTCACTTAGTTTTTAATTGTTTAATTGTTATTATTATTTATTATTATTTTAGTTAATATTTCTTTATCATCATTTACTATTTCTATTGTTAATGTGAAATGAGTACATCTTAATCACAAACATTTAAGCGTCACTATGTGGTAACCTAGTAGCATATCAAGTAGTGCTTCAAGTGATGTGCACTTGGTAATCCTAGAAGTAGTACACAAATTCCGAGATGCATACAGATGATTAAGGACGGATGCTCATCGCACTTAGGCTAGCTTAGATCTTATTTCATATTTCTTATTAGCTTAATCGAGATTATTTCTCATTGTCTTTAGGAGTAGCATAGTGTTAGAAATCACATCATACACCTCACTCTAGACTAAACCATACATGATAAAGAAAATACTAGTCCAGGTGGGAAGATAGTGAACTACAATCAACGTATAACTATCTAAGTGCCACAACTAGTCCATCTATAGAGTTCAACCGGATCACGCATACACACTCATATTCATATGGTTGAGCATAGGGGTAACTCGCCGCTCATCATTGGCATCAGTGCCAGGGATGGTGCTAGTTATCTAGATCAGTTATATCATATACGATCACTGTAATAAGGTATTAACGATATATCTTTAAAACAAAAGAAATTAAATTCAATTGAATTACACACAATTCACAACAATGTCTCTCTCACAAGACAATAATAACGCAACATCTAGCGAGGCAATTCATTAGAGAACCAACATAATTTATGATGAAGAAGAAGTTTGGAGTACCCAATCTTATGAAGGAGTTTCATATGTTCATAGACATTCCAATGACACTCAAGGACTCTTGTCATCCTACTTAAACACCTCTAGTGAGGATGGGACATCTCTTAGAACGAGAAGGCCTGTAAGGCCTAGGACCTTCTCAATGATTAGCAAGAGTACATCAGGGGAGGATTGGGAGACTTACAAAAGTCATGATGAGTCTTCCAATTCTCTCTCTTCCTTTGCTCTTTCAACATCAGGTTGTGACATGGATGACTATTCCTCAAGGGGTCAATGCAAAAATGAAAATTAAACCCATAGGCAAAATCAAGAATGCCAACATGAACAAAGACAACATCATCCCAACTCACAAACTCACAACCTACTTAGTGATAATGAATCCCTACTAGCTACTAAGAGCCTAATGCATATAATAGAGGTTGTTCAAATATCTCATAGGCATCGTAAGGAAAGTTGTCTACCTAGGCTTGATTTAAACAACTTTTCCAAGTTTTCAGAACGCTATGATTTAGATCTGCAACATCATTTACAAGCCTTCTATGATGCTTATGCATGGAAAAATATTGATAATGGGTGGCAAAGACTTAAGCTCTTTCCTATGACACTTTTTGGCCAAGAAAAATTATGGTATAGTTATTTAATAAAACAATTTGTTGTTGGTCAACAATGGTAGAATTCTTCAATTCGCCATTGGTTGACAATGGTAGAATTCTTCAATTAAAGATATCAAACCTATGCAAGAGTTTAAGCCTTGAGGAGAAAAATCCAAGAATGGAAATAAGGGCAACATAAACCCTTGGACATGGCCTTAGAAAGATATTACTCGCTATTAAACAATTTCCCAGGCCATGGGTTCTTCGAGGAAAGGCTAATGTATCACATCATGGAGGGGCTCCGTAATGAAACAAGGGAGACCCTAGGGATGTATGCTCGGGTCAGCTATATGAACTATGAACCCACCAATTCAAAGAGCTTATTTAGTGGGTAGCAAAAGAATAAGGAGAGATAGCCAAATGGGAGAATGTTGAAAGATCTCAACAGGACCAAAATCTTATAGTAATGAAGGTCCATAATCATGAAGAGGAGAAATCAACTCACTACGAGGAGGTGGAACCATCTTCATCTTTGCCAATACTAAAATCACTAGATGAAATTGAGACAAAGATTAATAAGATGACGAAATGGGTACATGAAAAATGTGGAGAATATGTAGATATTATCGGAGGTAAAAGCATGCACGATCACTCTGAAAACCAGAACAAACAAAGGGTGCCAAACTGAGAAACAAGACCGAACACCATTCGATAATTGGAAAGAAGGACTGAAGGAAATAAGGATAGGGGCCCAACTCCAAATCAAAAGTATCAATGCGATGTTTGCCTGTACGATTACCCCAAAGGCCAATGCCCAATCTTGTCACATCTACATGAACATTGGGGAAGAATGCTACATTCAGATTTCGTATAGAAGTACTATGTTCAATTGTAGTGGCAAAACCCCCAATCTTGGGGGAGACCATTGCCAAATTGGCCTCAACCTTCATATGCCCCGATACCAAGTGCTTATTATGTTCAACATCCTATTTCTCCAATTGGGTTAACATCCTCTACTTCACCTCATCATTATCATTCTTCCAAGTACTATCGACCCATATCCTCTCCCATAGGATCACCACCTCATGCTTCTTACACTTCTCCTTGCCCTCAATATTCTCATCCTTCGCCTCCATCTATATCACCACCAGTTGTACCAGAAGGTTTTACACCACAGCACCAACCCACAAACATTACTTGTGCTACTACTGTTAACAATAGTGGAAGTCCTCCACAATGTCGAAAGCATCCTTTATTTAGGCATGATCATAGAAAGAGACAGCATGGTTCTAAAACCATTACATCTTCCAACTCAGCACAAGTCCAACACTGTGATGTAGCTTCCTCTTTGAACTTAACACCTTATGTTACCTTATTCGAGCCACCAATTAACACTCCAACAACCATGCAGCCTAATGAGTATAACCACATAGGGAGACATATCGATCCTTGCATACTATCTTATGGTCATGGGTGCCATAGTGGGTCATCTTCTTATCACATGACCACATCTTATAATCTACCCCACTATGCCTACTTTAATCAAGTGTGTGAACCCCAATTTGGGTACCTTCCTACCAACACATCAAAAGACACCTAGTGGTTTGGATATGACTGGACCCCAATATTTGCAACATGCATGGATCCAAACTTTCCATTTATTAATTTTCACCATGCTCAAAGGTTTAGTCATGGGGGACACCCCCCATTCTAACAAGCAAAATTAGTAAATGTTTTTCATTTCCTTTGGTTTTACAATTTTTTTGTTTTCAAATTTTTTGTTTCTAATTTTTATTTTTCAATTTTTTGTTTTATCTTTTTGATGGTAATCTCATCTATGAATAAAATACTCATGTGACCATTTAGTTGAGATGTTGTTCTATGCAATTGAGTCATAAGGGACTAATTATTTGGACAGTGAGCCACAACATCTACCCACTCATTCTATTAATAAGAGGTTCTACTCTAGGTGCAATGATATTCTTGTCATCATTTAAACTTAAAGTAAATTTGTACTCATTATTCCCAGAGAAACGAGTGACAGACTAAGAGGGAATGGAAAGGGTGTGACATCAAGGGGATTTGAGGATTATCTTTGGTGACATCTGTATGTGCTATCATGTAGCTTGGTTGTACTAAAATCCTTGTAGATCTAATGAAAAATGGGAGTAAGAGTTGTGATAAGGCACTTAATAAAGGAACTTAATACTATTCTAGGGGGATCCCACTGGAAAAACATGCACCCATGCCTAAAGGTCAATGGCTTCTCCGATTCACCATTGGAAAAGACAAAGTGCCAAAGTGGCCAAAAGAAGAAAAAGAAAAGAAAGAAGAAAAATAGCAAAGAAAAGATCAAGAAGAATGCACTGCAAAGAAATTTAAATCACTCCTCCCTTGTGCAAAATGCCAAGTGATTGTACACCTTGCTATCATGATGCTCTTATGGTTGTCTATCATCAAGATGAAACAATGTGATGTCACTGATTAGAGGTATGGACTTGGTTTTGATCTTGGAGTGAAAGGCTAATGGTACCTTAATCATGCATAACACTTTGAATTCATTGTGCCTAGTGTAAGTTACCTCATGTCCCAATCTCTGCAATCCTTTCTACAAATCCTCTCATCCCACTATCCAAGTATTTCTAACTTGTGTCTTGTGTGGCATAGAATTCATACCTCATCATGGTGGTATTTAACATATGTGTGTTTTGTTGCACCAATGTAGATTACATTTAACCCTTCTAGTGCCTACGGACATTTTAAGGTGTGGTTACGCAAGGGCATGATAGGTTGGAACCTGCTTTAGGAAGGATCCACTTGTGTGACTTTTGTAATTTGTACTTGTTGCACACCACCACATCATCTTATATCCTCCGAGTACTGCATTGTCGAATCTATTCTTTCCTTTATCATCATTTCAACCCAAACGTTCCTTTACATCACTACATGTCCTTTTTTCTCACCGTATTCAAGAACTTCATTGTATAATTCCACTTTATTACACTTTTGGTGCCTTAATGTCCACTTGACATTACCCTAGATCTTTCAAATCTAAGTCGAATCCTTCATTTTTGTCTATGAAAACTTGAAAATTCATCAATTTTACTAAGTACCCTATTTTGGATGGGACACAATATTGAGTACTTGGTATCAGGTTTGACGTGATATCAGGTTCACACTAGTGTGTATGTGATATTGCATCCATGAAACCTATATATACAGCACCCCCACCCCCTTCCCCACCCC
>MNCI01034583.1:249590-262476 GCA_015680685.1 Gnetum montanum | reverse complement strand
GGTTACCAAGCGCTACACGCATGCTCGAAGTGGTCGTACTGAGTGTATTTAACTAAGAGAGTTGTAGGGTCAGAGAAATCATTAATTAACTATGAAAGCATTAAATAATAATTAACACTAATTAATCTATTCTGTATGCTGCAAGGTTTATCATAAAGTTCATCTTTATTGTCGTACACAAAGTGTGCTCAGGTCCATAATGCTTGAATAAAGATCTGTTCACTCTATGACTTCTATTGCGGGCACACAGAAATAATTCTAACTTTGGAGGGAGAAAATGGCAAGAGTTTGGCTAAGGGACTAATTCTTAACTATGGGAACCAAGGGCGTCACCTCTTATTTATAGATAAGGATATATGCTGCGATATCAGGTATTCGATATCACATGGTTGATCTGATATCGCGCATGCGATATCATGGACGTGATATCGTGTACATGATATCACAGTTCATCATACCCCCATGATTGAATGAAAACTTGTCCTCGAGTTCCTTACAAAATATTGGAAAGGTATGGGATTATTGACTGAATGACTATTGGCGGTGGAACGGGGTGACTGACTTAACATGCCCAATGAATGGATCAACAATACAATATATGACATCATTAGTGTTCATGACCACAAAAGTGAACACTGTACATAAATGACATCTAGCCTTATTGGCAGTTGAAAGAGAAGAAGGAGAGAGAGAGAAAAGAATAAGACATGTTGCTGTTGATGCCAATATTGTGCCTACTATTGCTCATCCATAACTATGCCACCAATCTTGCTCCTTTCATGAATTTTCGAGTTCCAGTTCATCCTGAGTGCATCCTCTAGACCCAGTCCACTGTTGTATGATCACCATATGCACACACAACATAGTCACAAATAAGCAAGGGTAGATAAATCACAATGTAGTTGATACCTTGCCTTGATGTGAAGTGCAGTGACTGAGTTGTGGTTATGGCAGATACTAGTTTTGGAGTTTTAACACTGGTAACTACTTAAGGTGTAGGGGTTAGGAAAAATTGAAAAATTTGTGCTCAGGCCCCCATGACAAAGAGTGAACCTCCGGTAGTGACAAGGTGGAAAAAGATAAGGAATAAGAAAGGTGGAGAAAAAGTAACAACAACAATGCCAATAAAATGGATATCATGGATGGGGATGAAACAAAAATTGGTGATTACAAGAAATGTTTAAGGGAAAGTAATTAACAAGTGCACCAAAAAGGAATGTTAGTGGGTCCTCCCCAAAGTAGGCTCATGCCCTTAATGCCCTGACAAACCCGCAAACCAAAGAGTCCGTAGGCTCTAAGAATGTCATTGGGAAGCAAGAGTTAAAAACTTACCCACAAGAAATTACCAAGGAAGAACAATGCATCAACCAAGATGCAGACTAATGATAAAACCAGCAATGAGGTGAGAAATGGAAAAAAAAGATGGAGAGGAGAGAATGGAATGAAAACCCAAAAACAAGGTTGTGTAAAGTCCCTTGTATGTTTCATGGTTAATGTGATCGAGTAGGACTCATTCCAAATCCGAACTCAAACCAACCACATTCAATGACCTCGCATTAACACATTTGACCAACCCATCCTCTTAGAGCAACAAGAATGCCTCTACAAAAATTCACCACCATTCTAAGGAGAATGAGATGGAGAACCAGGAAGCGAGAAGGGCCTTAGTTAGTGGGAACTTTCAGGCATGGGTAACATGTCTTTCCAATTCCATAACCAATGCATGTAGCCCAAGATCATTATTGTGTCTAAGGGGTGTGCTTTGAATTCTCACTATTTTTTTTTTTGTGTTTTTTGTGTGAGAACCACACCATGCAAAGACTTATTTCTATGAACTCAGCTTCCAATGATTTGATGAATGGTTGGAATGGCAGAAAACCCAAAGAAAAAGCATCCAAGAACTGAAGAGAATAGCCAATACAAATGTATAGAATCCCTTTTGAGGAGTGGAGAGGTACCCCTACACTCAACCATACAAATACGAGCATTACATGCGCGATCTAATTGAATTCCACAGACTAAGTGCCTACATGCCTTATGGAACACTTAAGGTTAATCAATCGTTGTCTTCCCAAGCTCACTTGTATTTGTCACAGTTGTATGGTTAAGTGAACTTGAGGTACATGATTTTTATATCTTTTATGTTTTATCTCCTATGCTAAAAGAGGAAAGGGTTGAAGAGACTAAGTAACTAACTTTAACTAATTAAGCCTTAATTAACCTAGCATCAGCATCCGTTCCCACTTGCCGTTCACACCCTGAACCAATGCAACCTTCTGGGATTACCAAATGCTAGTCGTTACTGGGATTACCAAGCATAACGCACATGCTCAAAGTGGTCGTACTGAATGCACTTAACTATGAGAGTTGAGGGTTGAGAGATTAAGTCCTTAATAAAGCATTTAAACACTTAACAATAAATAACAATAATTAAATCCTCATTAGCTTAGTCCATGCACTGCAAGGTTTATCCAAAAGTTCATCTTTATTTCCGTACACAAACTTGTGCTCATGTCCAATATTTGCTTGAATAAAGATCCGTTCACTTTGGGACTCCTACTGCGGGCACATGGAAATTACTCTAACTCTGGAATGGAAAAACTGCAAGAGTTTGGCTACTATCTAGATCTAGAATGAGAAACAAGGGAGAGCCGCCTCTTATTTATAGATTTGGCAACGCACTACGATATCGCGGGGGATGCGATATCGCGTCCCATCATACCCCCATGACTAAATAAAAACTTGTCCTCAAGTTCCTTACAAAATATTGGGAAGGTATGGGATTATTGACTTGAATGGAACTAATGGTGAATGGGATGACAAGTGAATGGATTATCATTACAGAACATGACAAAACTAGTGTTCACGACAACAAGAGTGAACACCTTGTACATTTGACATCAGGCCTTATTTGGCAGCTGAGAGAGAAGAGAGAAGAGGGAAGAGTCTACTACTGCCAACGCCAAGAGTGCGCCTTTCGTTGTCCATCCGTGAGTGCACCATCCATCTCGTTCCTTGCATAACTGCTTCAGCACCGATCCATTCTAAGTGTTCCCTCCAAATCCAATCCATTGTTGTATGATTGCCATCTGCACACACAACACAGTCTTAATATTAGCAATGGTAAATGAATCTCAATGCAGTTGATACCTTGCTTCAGTAAAAGGTCCATTGGTTGGGTTGTGATATGGCTGATGCAGATCTGGAGATATAATATTAATAACTACCAAAGGTGTAGGGGTTAGGACAAAATCGAAAAAATTGGGTCAAGACCCCCATGACTAAGAGCGAACCTCCGGTAGCGATAGAATGGAGAAAAAGAAAAGGAGCAAGAAAGGTGGAGAAAAAGAAACAACTGTAACACTAATGAAATGGATGTCAAAGATGGAGATGAACAAAATAAGGTTGATTGCAAAAATTTTCAAAGGAAAGAAATTAACTAATGCACCAAAGTGGAATGCCAGTGGGTCCTCCCCAAAGCAGGCTCATGCCCTTAATGCCCTGACAAACCCACATTCAAAGAGTCCGTAGGCTCTGGGAATGTCATTTGGAACAAGAGTTAAAATCTTAACCACAAGAATTTACCAAAAAGAAAACAATGCATCCACCAAGATATACACTAATGATACAACTAGCAATGAGGTGAATGATGGAGGAAGAACAATGGAAAGAAGAGAATGGAATGGAGTCTCAAGAACAAGGTGGTGTATAGCCCCTTGTGTATTTAATGATTAATGTGACTTAGTAGATCCCATTCTAAGCATGGCCTCAAATAAACCACATCCAGTAACTTTGCATCAATATATTCGGCTAATCCATCCACTTAAAATAACAAGGATGCCCTCCCAAAGAGCCACCATCATTCCGACAAACGAAAGATAAGAAGGGAGGAAGTGAGAAGGGCCTTAGTTAGAGGGAACATGTTCATTTTAGTTCCATAACCAGTGCTTGTAGCCCAAATGATTATTTCGTCTAAGGGGTGTGCTTTTAATTCTCACTTTTTTTTTGCGTGAGAACCACACTGTGCAAAGACTTATTATTTTTATTTTATTCACTCAGCTTCCCGATAATTGGGTAACGTCGAAATGGTAAGAGAACTCAAGAAGAAAACATCCAAGCACCCAAGAGAATGGCCAACACAAAAGCATCAAGTTCCCTTGAAGCCACACCCTTTTCAATCCTTGAGTCCTTCCTTAGTTTGAGAAATGCCCAATCACTGATTCGTTGAAGGTTCTTATTATTTGAAGAAAGGGACTGTACAGTTCCAAGCCAAGAGAGACTATCCAATTTTAAGGATGTATGGATGAAGTGGACTCATTGCCTGTCATATCAAAAGAACCATACCTTAGTATCAACATCACAACTTAAAGGTAAAAACCAAACATTAGCAATCCATGGAAAATAGTTCATACCATCTTTGGAGCACTTATTAATGACAAACTTAACAAAATGGATAAGACACACACACACACACAAATACCAACCACACATAGTGGTAATAATGTCCTCCACAAGCCCCAAAGGGACAGTGATGGACTGGTCAGCCAACTCTAATTGAATATTGCTCTTCTTAAGTGGAGGCAGGTTCCAGGCTTTATACATTTCTCGTGAGATTAAGTTGACTCCAGAACCTGAGTCAAGAAGAGCCTTATGAGGTTCATTCCTAGTGACTTGGAGGTAGATTAAGGGACTTCTAGGGTCAGAAAATTTCCTGGGAAGGTGGCCCACCTTTATCCAATCGATGTCAGTATGTGTTAACATAACCGTGTGCGTTGGGCTCTGTTGTTGGTTTGAAGGGAGCTCCAAAGCCTTATTTGTTGGAGGAGTGTGCATGGACTCAATCTCTTGTGCTTGTGAGAGTTTGTTTGGGCTTTTGGTTCTAAAGAAAGGTCTTTTCTTTGTGTATTTGTCAAAACCAACAACGGGTTAAAGGTTTACAGCTCTCGTAGTGTTACATTTCTACGGTTGAGTAGGGAGTTCCCCTTGCATTATTGGAGCAGGTGGTAGTGGAACTATTGGCGTAAGAGATGAAGATGGATTCAGAGGATGATATGCATGTGGGGTGTCTCTTCCAGGAGATTGAGTCTTAAAATACTCCCAGACTTGATAGTGATGTTGTGGAGTTACGTGACCCATAGAGTCACTTGGAGAAACCGGCAACTGCACGTAATAGCCATACAGGTCTGGTTGTTGGTAAGGGTATTGTTGTCTCGGTGGTGGCATCCCCCATGACTGTGGGTATTGCCATTGCTGGTGTTGCTCGATGGGTTGTGGTGGAGTTCCATTGGGATAGTACGTTAACGGTTGGTGGAACTATCTTAGGTTACCTTGGGGATAAGATAACCTTCGGGGTGCCTGCCGTTTGTTAATTCTTGGGTTGAGTGCATACACCCCAAACTCTTGTAGATGTGAGATTATGGGGCAACATCCCTTAGGATGGTCATATTGGAAAATCTCACATCCATTGTCATTGTCTGTGTCCAAATCCACAACCTCATCGGTAATAGTCATCTTTCCCTTACCCTTGTTACGTGCATGGTTCGAATCTCTCCTCTTTTTCTTATCAGAGTCACTAGTTTGTTCCTTAGACTCTTCTACGATTTTCAAAACAGTTTCAAATCTAAAGTCTAAGGAGTCCCACATTTGATCCACCTTAGTTGACACTTCGGTTGTTAAATTTTGAAGCGGTAAGGTTTTTCTATTCACCAACTCTTCGAGTGGTGACTCATCCTCTTCCTCACAGAATCTTACTCCCTTCTTTCAAAGGGAAGAATTGTGGTTATACTCTTCCACAATTTCTATTTTCTGTAGCTCCCCTTCTTCTTTAGCTACTTGCTTCAACAACCTGTGAACTTCATGGGACCTAAGTTTAGATAATCTCCCTAAGGCATATGTCCCAAGGGTTCTCCTAGTTTCGTGTCTTAGCCCATCTACAAGGTGGTGGAGTTGATCTCGTTGTGCGTAGCCATGGCCTGGGCAACAATGTAGCAATGCATAATATCGGCCCATGGCAACATCCAAGGGTTCATGAGTACCTTGCTTCTATCTTTGGATCTACTTACGCAAGTTGGACACTCTGGAGTACATTTGATATTTATCGTTGAATAATTCTAGCATTGTACTCCATCGTCTAATAGATTCCGGTTCTAAGGACCAGTACCAACTTTCTGCTTCTTTTGTGAGTGTCCTAGGAAATAAATTTAACTTCTGCCACTCATTCTTAATATTCTACAAGGCGCAGGCATCATGAAATGCTTGTAAGTGATTTTGTGGATCAGCGTTGTATCCTCCTTCAAATATGGGGATATTATTCATGTCTAGTCTTTTGATCCGGCTATCTTTCTAATGCCTTGTAGTATCCTCATAGCCTCCATAATATCTAACATACTCTGGGTTGCTAGTGGGGGTTCATTGTTGTCATCTCTTTCATGGCATTTATGGTGCCTATGCAGTTCCCTACTTTTCCTTCTATACCTTGACTTTCTAGAATGCCCTCGTCCTCACTCTCGACTCTCTCATCGAGGGTTCTCATTATGCTCACCCTTATCCTCATGGTTGTGTTCCTTGTGACTACATCCTAATGTGGAAGGAGAGGGTGAATTATGTGATGAAGGTGGAGAAGAAGGGAAACCATCACCATGATGATGTTTCTTACCTTCTCTCTGGTGGTTATGGCCCCAATCGTGATGATGATCCGAATGCCTGCCCTTGTCAAGTGTGTGTGTTCCCTCAGTGAACACTTGGTGTTCATGGGTATCAGAATCAAGGTTATGAATCATAGAGTGTAAGTTCTAATACCTCACCTCCTCACCATTGTTTGGAGGGGGAACATCATTCGATAGCAAACCTGTTATAATTGGTTCACCATCTCCAATTTTTCTTAGGATGTGTGGGATCCCTTTGCCCTTCAATAATGTATGGTGGCTCTCCTGTCACGAGTCCCTTAAACATTGTGTTGTTTTCGGATGGTAATCCCTTGTGTCGTAATCACATGCAACGTATTCAACATATAGCTGTGTCATGCCTATTTGTGCAAGAGCACGGAGGAGCATGTTGGGGACTGCACGATCTGGGGGTAACTCTATGTTACCTTGCAAATCTCGCCAACACAATTGTTCATCATGATGGAGGATAAAAGTAAAATTGGCTATATACTCATCAAGATGAATATATACCACCCGATACTCTTGAGGAACTAGCGGGTCTCGGTTATGCATGTTAGACTGCTGATTGTTTCTTGTATGATCCCTAGGTGGTGAAGTGCTCTTATGAGAAGAAGACATCTTAGTTTAGTTCAGTGTGTTGTTTGTTGTTATGTTATTTTTTTCTCATATGATTAACCCTAAGGGTTAGTTTAAGCTTCCCAACGATGTGGATGATTTCCTATGTTCTACTTAAAGCACAAACAACTTAGTCCCTGGCAATGATGCCAATGATGAGTGGTGAGGTACCCCTACACTCAACCATATGAATACGAGCATTACACGTGCGATCTAGTCGAATTCCACAGACTAAGTGTCTACACACCTTATGGGACACTTAAGGTTCATCACTCGTGGTCTTCCCAAGCTCACTTGTATGTTTCACGGTTGTATGGTTAAGTGAACTTGAGGTACATGATTTTTATATCTTTTATGTTTTATCGCCTATGCTAAGAGAGGAAAGGGTTGAAGAGACTAAGTAACTAACTTTAACTAACTAAGCCTTAATTAACCTTGCATCAGAATCCATTCCCACTTGCTATTCACACCCTGAACCAATGCAACCTTTTGGGATTACCAAGTGTAATGCACGTGCTCGAAGTGGTCGTACTGAATGCACTTAACTATGAGAGTTGAGGGTTGAGAGATTTAAGTCCTTAAGAAAGCATTAAAACACTTAATAATAAATAATGATAATTAAATCCTCATTAGCTTAGTCCATGCACTACAAGGTTTATCCAAAAGTTCATCTTTATTTCCGTACACAAACTTGTGCTCAGGTACAATATTTGCTCGAATAAAGATCCATTCACTTTGGGACTCCTACTGCGGGCACATGGAAAATACTCTAACTCTGGAATGGAAAAACTGCAAGATTTTGGCTACTGTCTAGATCTAGAATGAGAAACAAGGGAGAGCCACATCTTATTTATAGATTTGGCAGCACATACGCGATATCGCAGGGGAAGACGCGAAATCGCGTACATGATATCGCGGGGGATGCGAGATCACGAAAAACGTGATATAATGTACGCGATATCGCATCCCATCACCTTTGAAGTCACACCCTTTTCATCCTTTAAGTCTTTCCTTAGTCTGAGAAATACCCAATCACCAATTCGTTAATATTTTTATTAAAGAAAGGGACTATATAGTTCCAAGCCAAGGGAGACCATAGGATTTTATGGATGTATGAACAACGTGGACTCATTGCCTATTTAATCAAAATAACCATACCTTAATGTCAACATTGTACTTCAAAGGTAAAATCCAAACATTAGCAATCGATATGATATTATTCATACCACCATCATGAACACTTATTGGGTGATAAACAAAATAAAGTAATCACACAAAGAAATGGTAAAAATATGAACGATGGTGTAAAACAAAAACAAGAAAGATTAAAGAAATGTGCAAAACAAAAATGTGTAAAAAAAATATGTAAAACAAAAATGTGTAAAACAAAAATTTAGAAAGAACTAAGGGCCTTCAATGGTTAGATGAGGTGGCCATCTCCCTCCCCCATGACTGAGTTGGAAGGAGGAGATCCGAAATAATGAGAAAGGTTGCCCACTTATAAAGGTAGCATATGTTCTGGCTGACCTAAACTCATGGAAAGTTTTTATTTGTTCCACATTGACTAACAGTCTCTTATCTGGGTTCTCAGGTTTATATATCATCATGGCCCCTGAAGGAAAAGTTGCATAAATAATGTAAGGTCCTTCCCATAGTGTTTGAAATGTGGTCTATTGTGACACATGTGTGGGGTTCCAGTAGAAAACCTTATCTCCTGGTTAGTATTGAACTCTTCTAATTCTCAAGTCATGATGTTGTTTATTAAATGCCTTGTGCAACTCATTAGATGACAGGGCAGCTAGTTAGTTCTCATCTAGCAAGTTAAGAGTCATTAACCCTTGTTTTTATGCTAGATCAAGGTCAATGTTGAGGTCACATGACATGGTTAGTGTACGAAGCTCAATTTGGATAGGGATCATTGGAAGTTTTCCATACACTAACTCGTAGGGAGAGTAGCCTATAGGGAGTTTTCACGTGGAGCAATATGCCTAAAGAGCATCATTCAGTTTAGTGCTCCAATCTCGCCTATATTTGCAAATAGTTCTAGTCAGTATCTTGGTAATCTCCTTGTTGGTGACCTCGGCTTGACCGTTTGCTTGGGGGTGGTATGGTGTAGTCAATTTGTGCTCAACCCCTAAGAATTGCATTAGCTTTTGAAAATTTGCACTTGTAAAGTGTGAACCATTATTTGAGATAAGTGCACATGGCACACCAAACCTATTGACGACTTGTTGTTAAACAAATCAAGCAGCTGTATATGATGTGCAATCTTTAATAGTAGCTTCTTCAACCTATTTTGTTAAGTAGTCTATGGCAACTATGATGTAATATTTTTCATTAGACATTGGTGTAATGGGCCCCATGAAATTGAGTCCCCAAATGTCGAAGGGTTCCAATGGTTGAATCCATTGTTGCAGATCCTCCATTCTACTAGTCATTCCCCCATCACATTGATAGCGTTTACAAGATTGGATGAAGTGATGGGTGTCTCGAAACAAAGTAGGCCAATAATACCTTACAAGAAGGATCTTAATAGTCGTTCATCTCCCAGCATAGTGGCCCCTACAAGGACCCTCATTAGCATCTTAGAAAACTCTCAGTTGATCTCTATCAAGAACACACCATCGAACCAAGCCATTAGGACAAACTTTGTAAAGTTTTGCATTGATTTCCATAAAGTTATTAGCTCTGTGAAGAAACTGTTGTTTCTTCTTAAGGTCTAATTCTTGTTGTGTTTTTTGGGTAAGGAGATAGGTCATAATGCTACTGTACCAATTTGTCTCCATGGTTGATTGGTCATTCACTACACCAGAAAAGAGGAACTCATCAGGGAAGTGATTGAAAATAGGATACTCATCCTCTTTATTATCCCAGCACAACCAAGATAAATGATCGACAACTATGTTGTTGGTGCCTTTACAATCAATCATCATTAGATTGAACTCTTATAGGATTACCAGCCATCATATAATATGAGGGCTTACCATTGGTTTATTCATGAGAAATCGAATTACACTATGATATGTATGTATGAATACTTTGTATCCCAATACATAGTGCCTAAATTTTTCTAGTGCAAACACTACAACCATTAATTCTTTTACCGTGGTAGTGTAGTTAAGTTGTGCAGCAGCTATACTTCTACTTGCGCAGTGAATATAATGAGGATGTTTTTGATCATCAAACTATGTAAGTACGACTCCTAATGCATAGTTGTATGCATCAGTCATGACATGGAATAGTTTGGACCAGTCAGGAGCTTGTAGAATGGGTGTTTCTTCCAGCTTTTACTTCAAAGTTTGGAAGGCTAGTTCGCATTCTCTGGTCCACTCGAAGGGTACGTCCTTTTTCGTTAACTCTACTAATGATTTGGCAACCTTCAAAAAGTTCTCTATGAATCTCCTATAGTAGCAAGTGTGTCCAAGGAATGACCGAATGTCTTTTATAGTTTCCGGTTAATGGGTAATTCCTTGGATGACCTTGATTTTATCATAGTCTACCTCTATCCCTACATGTAAAATTTTATGCCCAAGTACTACATCTTCTTGGACCATTAAATCGATTTTCTGTCAATTAAGCCTTAGATTAGTATCTACACATCTTTTCAGTACTTACCCTAACCGGTCCAAGGCTTGATCAAAACTCGCTCCATAAGTGGAGAATTCATCCATAAATACTTCGACACAATTTCCTATCTGCTGCTGGAATATGCTTAGAACTGAGCATTGAAACATGGTAGGGGCATTGCACAAACCAAACAGCATTTGTTTGTATGCAAACATTCCCCAAGGACTGGTGAACATGGTTTTGGCTTGATCTTCTAGGGCTATTTGTATTTGGTTGTACCTGCTATAGTCATCCAGAAAACTATAATAGTGATGCCCTGCGAATGTGTCTAAGACTTGGTCAACAAATGGCAATGGAAAATGATCCTTGAATGTTGCCATGTTTAGCATCCTAAAATCTATGCACACCCTCCATTTGCCTTCCTTTTTAGGCACAATTACTAAGGGGCTAACCCATTCGCTATCAGCAATGAGGTATATGAACCCAGCCTTTAGAAGCTGTTCAATTTCTTCTTTTACTACTTACTTCAACTTTGGATTCAATCGCCTCTATGGTTGTTTTCGAGGCTTCATGGAGGTGTCAATGTAAATCCTATGCTACCATATCCTAGGATCTATTCTAGTTAATTCCAGATATAACCAGGTGAAGGCTTTTGACCACTTTTTTATTACCTTGAGCAAACTTTCTTTTTGTTGCAGAGCAAGTCTTGCATTGATGATTATCAATTTTCCATTCTTAAGGAACATGTACTCCATACTAGTGGGCAATGCTTTTAGCTTTAGGGTCTCTTGTTTAAATTTCTTGGAAATTTCCAACTTCCCCCAGTTGATTTTTTCTAAGTTAGGATTGGGAAGTTGGCAGTGGACTTTCTCTAATGCATCAATGCTATCTATGTAAGCGCAAGTCAAACCCTCAGTCAATTCCACGCATAGAAGTGAGCTACTTTCTTGATCAGCTATCAGCCACTAGGTGTCTTCTTGTCTTATGGCTGCTGCATATAAGCACCTTTGTATGTTGATTGTTTGTGCACACTGATTGCATGTAAACAATGTTAAACTTTGCACAACCCATGATCTATGCACGCAATTGCACCCTATGTCACTAATGAGTGGCGAGGTACCCCTACACTCAACCATACGAAACGAGCGTAGCACGCGCGATCTGGTCGAACTCCACAGACTAAATGCCTAAACGCCCCATGGAACACTTGGGGTTAATCATTCGTTGTCTTCCCAAAATTACTTGTTGTTGTCACAGTGTATGGTTAAGTAAGTCCGAGGTATATGATTTTTTTGGTATTTTACAGATTTATCTCCTATGCTAAACGGTGAAGGGTTGAGAAACTAAAACTAACTCTAACTACAGCACTAAGTCCTAGCATCAGCATCCATTCCCACTTGCCGTACACACCCTGAACTATGCAACTATGGCTACCAAACACTAATCGTTACTGGGATTACCACACATAACGCACGTGCTTGAAGCGGTCGTACTGAGGCACCTAACTAGCCTAAGTATGACAAGCAGCCGATTCCTTGACTAGCTGTACACATCCGTAGATGCTCGTAATCAAGTCGTACTTGTTCCACGTTCTAGGAGGAAAGGGTGAGAGAATCTACTCGCGATGAGTAGCTAATTCCTTGGCTAGTCATACACGTTCGTCAACGCTCGTAACCAAGTCGTACCCATGCCGCGTTACTAGGAAAGAAATAAATAACATTAATTAAACCTATCCATGCACTGCAAGGTTTATCCACAAAGCTCGTCTTTATTGCCGTACACAACTTGCTTTTAGATACAAAGCTGCTCGAATAAAGAACCGTTCACTTAGGGGACTCCTACTGCGGGCACATGGAAAATATTCTATCTCTGGGGTGATCAATCCACCAGAGCTTCGCTACTTTATGCCTAGGATGTGAAATGAGGGGAGTGCCGCCTCTTATTTATAGATTTGGTGGCGAGCCGCGATATCACGTATGCGATATCGCAAGGAACGACGCAATATCGCATACGCGATATTGCAGGGGATGCGATATCGC
>MNCI01034583.1:222182-245589 GCA_015680685.1 Gnetum montanum | reverse complement strand
TCCTTGCCCTTGTCCTAACTCCTCTCGACCTTCCTGTCGAGGTCTTTCATCTTTCTTTTTACTTTTACCCTCACCGTTATGCTCACGATGGTTACGCCCAGATGTGGAAGGAGAGTGTGAATGGTGAGATGAAGGAGAAGAGGAAGGGGATCCATCACCATGGTGATGTTTCTTACCTTCTCTTCGGCTGCTTCGGCCCCGATTGTTGTGACGATCTAAGTGTCCATCCTTAGTGTGAGTGGTTGTTCCTACCGTGAATAGTTGCTGCTCATAGGGATCAGAGCCTGTAGCATGTACAGTTGATCAAAGGCCCTAATGCCTAACCTCTTCACCATTGTGAGGAGGAGGAACATCATTTTCTAAGAAACCTGTTATGAGGGGTTCTTCGTCTCCTATTTCACTAAGGACATGGGGGACCTTGCCCTTCAATAATGAATGTTGGCTCTCCTGCCTTAAGTCTCTCATACGTTGGGCATCTGTGGGGTAATAATCCCTCTTGTCATAATCTTCTGCAATGTATTCAGCATAATAATCTTGCATGCCAATCTGTACCAAGGCACGGAAAAGCATGTGAGAGACTAATCGATCTGGGGGTAACACGATGTTACCTTGCAAATCTCTCCATCACAGTTGTTCGTCTTGATGGAGAATAAAAGTAAAATTGGGAAAATACTCATCGGGATGAGTATAAACTATCTTATACTGTTTAGGACTTGGCTGATTTGGGTTATGCGTATGATGCTTACTGTCTTCTGTATTATTCTTAGGTGAGCTAATTTTGTGAGAAGAAGCCATTCTAATGGTGTCCTATTCACCGTTATTTATGTTCTTAATTAACTAATTAACCCGAAGGTTCGTTAAAGCTCACAACGATGTGAAAAATTTCCTAATGTTCTAATTAGCGTAAAAACACTTAGTCCCCGGCAACGGCGCCAATGCTGAGTGGCAAGGTACCCCTACACTCAACCATATGAAATGAGCGTAGCACACACGATCCGGTCGAACTCCGCAGACTAAATGCCTAAATGCCCCATGGAACACTTGGGGTTAATCATTCGTTGTCTTCCCAGACTTACTTGTTGTTGTCACGGTGTATGGTTAAGTAAGTCCGAGGTATATGATTTTTTTGGTATTTTACAGATTTATCTCCTATGCTAAACGGTGAAGGGTTGAGAAACTAAAACTAACTCTAACTACAGCACTAAGTCCTAGCATCAGCATCCATTCCCACTTGCCGTACACACCCTGAACTATGCAACTATGGCTACCAAACGCTAATCGTTACTGGGATTACCACACATAACGCACGTGCTTGAAGCGGTCGTACTGAGGCACCTAACTAGCCTAAGTATGACAAGCAGCCGATTCCTTGACTAGCTGTACACATCCGTAGATGCTCGTAATCAAGTCGTACTTGTTCCACGTTCTAGGAGGAAAGGGTGAGAGAATCTACTCGCGATGAGTAGCCGATTCCTTGGCTAGCCGTACACGTTCGTCAACGCTCATAACCAAGTTGTACTCATGCCACGTTACTAGGAAAGAAATAAATAACATTACTTAAACCTATCCATGCACTACAAGGTTTATTCGCAAAGCTCGTCTTTATTGCTGTACACAATTTGCGTTCAAGTACAAAGCTGCTCGAATAAAGAACCGTTCACTTAGGGGACTCCTACTGCGGGCACATGGAAAATATTCTATCTCTGGGGTGATCAATCCGCCAAAGCTTCACTACTTTACGCCTAGGATGTAAAATGAGGGGAGTGCCGCCTCTTATTTATAGATTTGGAGGCGGGCCACGATATCGCGTACGCGATATCGCAGGGAACGACGCGATATCGCATATGCGATATCGCGACCTGTGCAATTTGCGTCTCATCAGTCACTATATGCGATGCATGGAACCTTCTTCTTCTCGATCTTTCCAAAAGTGTCTTCCTTAGATATTTCTAGAGAAAAATCATGGATCCCTAGGCATGCATCGATAGTGCTTAGCCATGCTCTTCCCATTATGATTGGGAAGTCCCCTTTACTGTTATTCACTTGGATCACCAGGAAGTCAGCTAGATACGACCACCCACAAACAATGGTAATAATATCCTCCACTAATCCCAAGGGGATAATGATGGACTGGTTGGCTAACTCTAAATGGACATTGCTCTTTTTCAATGGGGGTAGGTTATTGGCCTTATACATTTCTTGGGATATTAGGTCGACATCGGAACCTGAATATAAAAGAGCTTTACATGGCTCATTTCCAACAATTTGTAGATAGATTAGGCGACTCCCAGGATCAGATAATTTCCTAGGAAGGTGGCCAACTTTGATCCAATCAGTAACTACATGTGTTAACATGATCGTATGCATTGAATGTGGTGTTAAGTTCGAAGGGGGCTTTGAAGCTTTAGTTGATATGAAGGCGTCCAAAGACTTAGCCACTTGGGGTTGCAAAGGCTTGGTTGGACTATCGATTTTGAAGAAAGATCTTTTCTTCGTATAGTTATCAGAACCAATAGTAGGTTGAGGATTAATAGCCATTGTGGAATTACATTGCTATGGCTGAGCAGGGAGTCCACCTTGCATTACTGGAGCAGGTGGTAATGGAGCTATTGGTGGGAGAGATGCGGCCAGATTGGAAGGATGGTATACTTGTGGAATGTTGCCCCTAGGAGAGGAAGTCCTATAGTACTCGTGGACTTGGTAGTGATGTTGGGGAGTAACATGAACAACAGAGTCATGTGGAGAGATCAGATGCTGCACGTAATATCCATATGGGTTAGGTTACTAGTAAGGATATTGTTGCCTTGGAGGTGGCATTCCCCATGATTGCGGGTGTTGCCACTGTTGATGTTGCTCGATTGGTTGTGGTGGAGTTCCACTTGGATAATACGTTAAAGGTTGGTGGAACTGCATTGGGTTTCCTTGGGAATAAGGTAACCATCGGGATGTTTGCCATTTTTTTTAAACGTGGATTAAGTGCATACACCCCAGACTCCTGTAAATGTGAGATTACAAGGCAACATTCCTTAGGATGGTTGTATTGATAGATCTCACATCCACTATCATTGTCTGTATCTGAATCCACAACCTCTTCAATAGCAGCAACTTTACCCTTACCCTTGTTATGTGCATTTTCTGCTTCTCTCCTTTTCATTTTGTCATGATCACTACCTCGCTCCCTAGACTCCTCTACTACTTTGAGCACAATTTGAAACCTACTATCCAATGAGTCCCACATTTGGTCTACCTTTGCCAACACTTCTGATGCTAACTTTTGAATAAGCAAGGTTTTCCTATTCACCATCTCTTCGAGTAGTGACTCTTCCTCATCCTCACAAAATCTTACCCCCTTCCTTCGGAGGGAAGCATCTTGGTTGTATTCTTCTGCACTCTCTCTTTTTTGTAGCTCACCTTCTTCTTTAGCTACTTGCTCCAGCAGTCTATGAATTTAATGGGACCTAAGCTCAGATAACCTTCCTTGGGCATAAGTCCCAAGGGTCCTTCTTGTTTCATGCCTAAGCCCATCTACGAGATGGCGTAGTTGATCCCACTGCGAATAACCATGGCTAGGAAAACGATGTAGTAGTGCATAATAGTGGCCCATGGTAGCATCCAAGGGTTCATGACTTCCTTTTTTCCATCCTTGGATTTTCTTTCGCAAGTTAAACACCCGAGAGTACTTTTGGTACTTATCGTTGAATAGTTCTAACATAGTACTCCACCTACGAATGGATTCTGGTTCTAAGGACTGGTACCAGCTTTCAACTTCTTTTATTAGTGTTCGTGGGAAAAACTTAAGCTTTTGCCACTCATTTTCTATGTTTTTCAAGGCACACACATCATGAAATGCTTGTAAGTAATTTTCAGGATCAGTGTTATATCCCCCTTCAAATCGTGGGATGTTGTTCATGTCTAGCCTCTTGACCCTACTATCTTTTTGCTACCTTGTTGGAACTATTACGACCTTAGTTATATCTAGCATGCTTCACGTGGCGAGTAGGGGTTCATCATCATCATCTCGTTCTTAGCATCTATGGTGTCTACATGGTTCCCTACTCTCCCTTCTTCTATGGCGTGATTCCCTAGAGTGTCCTTGTCCTCTATCTTGGTTGTCCTATTTGTCACTACACTTTGTTTATCCTTATCTTCATGATCTATTTCTCTATGGCTATGTCCGAGTATGAAAGGAGATGGTGAAGGAGACGATGAAGGTAAAGAAGAAGGAGAACCTCCATCATGACAGTGTCTACTACCTTCTCTTCGGTGGACTCTCCCTCGATCGCAGTTGCAATCAGAATGCCCACCTTTGTCATGTGTCTTTGTTCCTTTTTCAGACTCTTTGTATCTGTTGGTATCAGCACCTAGGTTGTGAATAGTAGAATGAAGGCTTTGATACACAACCCCTTAGCCAAAGTCAAGGGGAGGAACATCGTTATGTGGGTGACTGCCTAAGGCAGGTTCATCACCCTTAATTTTACTTAAAACATGTGGGGCATCCTTAGACCATTTTCCCTTCAAGGACTTATGGTGTTTCTCCTATTGCAAGTCCCTTTGATGTTGCGCTTCGATGGGACAATAGTCTCTTGAATCATAGTCTTGCACAATGTACTCTACGTGTAAGTGTTGCATGCCTATTCATGTGAGAGCACGAAGAAGCATACTTGGAACTGAACGGTCAGCAGGTAATACTATGTTACCTTCCAAGACACGCCAACACAACTATTCATCTTAGTGGAGAATAAAGGTGAAGTTGGGTACATATTCATCGAGATGAATATATACCACACAAAACTATTGAGGAACTGACAGGTCAACATCATGTGTATTTTTCTACCGATTGCTTCTTGTGTTAGTCCTAGGTGGTGAAGTGATCTTGTGCGAAGAAGAAGAAATCTTGTCTTGTTTAGTGTGCAATGTACTATATATTATTTTTTTCCTCTTAATCAGCCCTAACAGTTCATTTCAACAATGTAAATAATTTCCTCAGTTCTACTTAGTGCACAAACAACAAAGTCCCTGGCAACAACGCCAATGATAAGCGGTGAGGTACCCCTACACTCAACCATACGAATACAAGCATTTCACGCATGATCCGTTCGAATTACAAAGACTAAGTGCCTATGTGCCTTGTGGAATGATAATAGGTTGATTAATCATTGTCTTTCCAAACTTACTTGTATGTCACAGTTACATGGTTAAGTAAGCTTAAGGTATATGATTTTTATGTGTTTTCTATCCTGTGCTAATAAGGAGGGGAGAGAGAAGTAACTAAGTAACTAATCTAATTTAACTATTCATTAACTAAATTCTAAGTACTCTTAACACCAGTATTCGTTCCCACTTGCCGTACACATCCTGAACTAGTGCAACACTACTGGGATTACCAAATGCTAATCGTTACTAGGTTACCAAGCACTACATGCATGCTCGAAGTGATCATACTAAGTGTATTTAACTAAGAGAGTTGTAGGGTGAGAGAAATCATTAATTAACTATGAAATAATTAAATAATAATTAACACTAATTAATCTATTCTGTATGCTGCAAGGTTTATCATAAAGTTCATCTTTATTGCCGTACACAAAGTGTGCTCAGGTACACAATGCTCGAATAAAGATCTGTTCACTCTATAACTCCTACTGTGGGCACGTAAAAATGGCAAGAGTTTGGCTAAGGGACTAATTCTTAACTATGGGAACTAAGGGTGTCACCTCTTATTTATAGATAAGGAGACATGCTGTGATATCGGGTATCCGATATCACATGGTCGATCCAATATCACGGACACGATATCACGTACGCGATATCACGGTTCATCACATATGTAACCACATGTAAATTTTATTTGTCAAAAATCATGTGGAATCCTATTTGATATTAATCGCACATTGTTATACTAGTCAAATGCAACCACATTGTTATACCAATCACACATGCAACCACAAGTATTATAGATACATTAAGTTATTTGTATGGAATCTTGTTTGATATTAATTGTATGAGTCATGTGGAACCACTGGTATTGCAGCTAAGTTAAATGTATGTATCAATAAATGCATGGAAGCCTAAATCATATTAATCACATTGTTGTACCAATGACATGTAACCGTAGTTATTACAAGTACATAACCTTGTGTGGAATGATTGACATGGGTGGAATAAAGTCGTTAGAATTTTCTTAGTTAAAAGTAATTTTTTTCTTTTTTTCTACTTGTATGGTATCATTATGAAGCAGTCAAATCACAAGCACTGTATACACAAATTTCAGGACCATATCACCAAAGTGAATTACACAAAACTCTGAGATCTAATATCTGCAATAACCACATTGCATTTTTGCTGAGATACGTTCACACAGTTTGCTTTTTTATTTTAAGAAAACTTTAATAGCTAACGAGGTGCTAAAGGATGAAACATTTCAATTAACTGATTTTATTGATAAAATATCATCCACTTAAATTTATAAAAATAGTATAGGTTGACACCTATGTGTTTCTAGTACTTTGAAATTTGGAAAAATGGCACATATAATTATATACATGTATTTATATTAATATGTGTTCTATCATTGGTATCCTTCTAATCATGTTCCAATAAAATATGATCTCACATGTATATCTATGTAAATGTATAAAAATGGATCATCGCCCAATTCTCATATTGCTAAGTGGATCCTAGAAAAGTTAGGAATTTCTTTAATAATTCAGAATTTTAATACTACAATAATGAGATTTTCTAATACTGGATCTTGTAATGTATATCATGAAATGTATATTGGCATATAACTCATTCAACAATAACTAGAGGTTAGATATGCAACAAATATTAAAAAGAAAAGGTACAAAATATTATTGATAGTTTTGGTTATAAGATCAAGTGATTTTTTGCAAACAAATGGCATGAATCTAGAACCCCAATTACCTATTCTAGTCAATTTAACTAAGGTTGAAGAAATGTTTATTATAAGAATCAATCCCATATTGCAATTTACACATGTAGTGTATGGACATATCTAGTATAAGAACTACATGATTAGGTTTTTGTCAAAACATCCTGATATTGCTAAGAGACTTCTTCTTAGAATTAAAGATATTTCTTTTTTGGTTATCAGAATAGTGGATTAAATGAGCTTGAAGTATAACTTCATAGTTAACAAAATATGGGTTTATAATGTGTTGTTACTTAAAAAAGAAAGTAATCCATACTATCATTCTGTCAAGATTAATATGTATGCATTAGATAATGTTATTGGTGTTGATCAAGTAAACATCTTTCACAACATTTCTTATATTACTTAAGTCATAATTTAGTTGGCTATGTTAATGTAGCACAGTGTCAACGCTACAACATCAATGTAGAGTTAGATGCATTGACACAAAGATAATAAATTTCTATATAAATATACACATCCATTGTATTTATGATACTGTTTAATCATTAGCATAGCAAAGCTCTTGTAGTTTGTTTTTGTAGAAGTTATAATTTTTGAGAGTTAGTTAGGAAAAATTTTTGAGGTTCATATAATTGCCATGGGGGATGGAGCAATAGTAGAGTATATTTTTCAAAAGTATTTCAGACTTGGAAATGAGAAAACATCAAGTCTTAATTACTTTCGTTAAAGTCTTCAACTACCACGGCATGCACGTAGAGATAAATGCCAGTAAAATTCAACATTTGTTTTGTCCCGAATCCCAAGCCCAACTTAACAATCCAACTTCAAAGTAAACCTAATACCTCAAGAAATTACATTTAATGGGTAAAACACTAGATAAAGGAAAACACAACATGTCATTGGCAATCCATTTTGAGAACTAAGCATGTCAAAATTACTATAGTAGAGATGTTGTGTCTAATGACTTGACTTGAGTTTACTTTTCTTTAGTTAATGAGATGCCCAATTATAAAAAAGATAAACATGTTGTAGGGGATAATGCAATGGAAGGAACGGATGATTCTTGACTTTTCTACGGTGATTGATTGAATTTATATTCATCATATAATAGTACAAATGATGATGAAATTAACTATGATGTGATATAGGAAGCAATATAGTAGAAAGTTGAACATGGCATAGGGCATAAGGATAAGATAATAGTAAAGATGATAATGATTAAATTGAATATGATGTGATATATGAAGTAACATAGTAAAAAGTTGAACATGGCATAGGACATAAGGATAACATAATAGTAAACATAATAATGATCAAATTAAATATGACATAATATATGAAGTAATATAGAACAAAGTTGAAAGTGGTGTAGGGTATAAGGCAATTGGAATAAAGAATTTTCTAATCCTAATTGTTCTATATTAAATAATTAACTCTATGTTGATAGGATAACAATAAAGATATCGATGCAATTAAATCTGATGTTTGATAAATGGAGTACTTAAAGAGATGTTAAGACCATGACTTTCTTCTAGCAAGTGAAATTTTAAACATTTTAAATTAACTACATAACGATAGTGGTAATGATGAAATGCCACAAATTAACAAGAATGCATTTATGAATAAGGTTTTATAACAACTATGGGGCTCTTTAAGTATGAAATTCTTGGCTTCTTCTAAGAAAGAACCTATCTTAACTTGATTCATTCTCTTTGATTTGTAATTTCCACATTCAATTGAAATAGCTTAAAACATCGTACATAGAAATTTCGGTGAAAATAGAATTTTTACATGAAAGTTTCAATACCATATATGTGAGAGATGTCTCAAAATAGTGGTTCACTTGGGCGCTTCCCATGGTTTGGGGACCATGGAACACTCTAAGGTACCCTCATGTGGCACTCAAGTGTTGCAAAATCCATCTTGACTTGGCAGTACAAAGCTTGCAATAGGACACCCTCTTGTTGCATCCCTTTCCAAGTCCTCTTCATACTACCCTCACTTGGAGAACTACATGGCCCTAATTCTATGATGGTCTTAGATATGTAGGCAGCCAAGACTGGATAGTTTTAGTATAGTGCCATGTGGAACCTTGTACTAGATCGTGAGGGGTTTATGAATGAGGTTCCCCCTTGTAGGTGCATCGTTTCCCCTTCCACCAATGTTGTCTATAGGGTTGCTTGTGTGCTTGTTTGCAAGGTACTCATTTAGATTTTAGTCATTCTCCTTGAGGTGCATTCCCATATAGTAAGACACTATGTTGTTGCTTGCTCCCTTGCATGGGTTTCTTACTTGTTAGAGGTGTATTCCCCATGTATTCTGCCCTAGATCCATTGGATCTCAATGAATTCCTTAGGGTGTTGGACAATGTCGGGGTAATGTTGTTATAGTTGGTATCAAAGCATTTTTGTAATCATTTTGCAATAAGCATGTGCCCCTTTGCTATGTTACATCATTGAGGTTGTTTTATTAATGTTTCTTTCAAATTGATATCTGGTTGTTATAGGATCATATCCTCATTATGGGGTTGATGTTACATTGTGAGAAACTGATGTATGTTGTTCTCCTAGAGGATGTATATGATTGCATTGTGCTATTTTCCTCCACTGGGTTACTTGTGGTTGGAACAGTTGTAATTTTATTTAATATGGTTGAGGAGAGTTCTATTGGCAACTCATAAATTATTATTGCTCGAGGAGCTCTCATCTTTGATCTCCAATGATTCATCTGGGATGAATTAGACTTAGTCTCTGCTTCGATCTCCACCTAGATGACATGTATCAAGATGACATTGACTGAATCATGCAAGATGCAGTATCCTTACACTTCCACTCACCCTAGATACAATGAGTATGAGAATTACAAACTGGAACATGTTGATTCCTAGGTACCTCAAGATGGAGGGCCTTTAAACATGTGCTCCCAGTGAGCCTTGTTCTAGGTGGATTAAGACCATTGCTGGTAGACTTCATATGTTTGTGTTTGCGATTGTATGTTTGTCTAGTTGTATAGGCATGTCTTCTTTAGTTGCATTTTCAAATTTTTCATGTGTGTCACTTTCTTCATGTTTATCGTTCATAACGCAAGGCTTTGTGCTTTCATGTGATCTCATGACTTATTATTGAGATTTTTGAGGATGCATTTTAAGGCCATTTTTTCCATCACAAGGTCAAATGTTTGTGGTCCTTGTTTTGACAACCTCTTATGCTTCAAGCATGATTGCCCTTGTTGCAAACCTTTCATGTGTTGTGCTTCCTCGCTTAAGCTAGTTGTGGTGCCCTTGGTTTTGTGACATCACCTCTTTGATTGGTGACATTTCTTTGGGCATTTTGATTTGGAGACCTTCTAGAGTAGGTCATCCTATTGTTGGTTCTTATTGAGACCTCACCTCTCTTGATGAGAGTATTTTTTGTGGATGCATCCTCTCTAATGTTGCTCTTCATAGTGCGAATTGAAGCTTTGTTGAGACCTATTGTTGGCTAGACTTTGGTCTCCCTCCTTATTTTCTTGTTGAGATAATGAATCCTTATTACCCATGCATCTTTTGAATTATCAAGATGTTTATCTAGGTGGGAACCAATGTTAGCAGCTGGGAATGTTTGTTGTATGCGAATCTAGAAATTTTGAGAGTGTTTTAGTTCTCTCTATAGGTGTGCCTAATGATATAGTCTTTTGTGTGAGTGTATCTAATTAATCCATCAATGTTTTGCATGATTCAGCTCTATGCATGTTTCTGAGGCCTTACTCTTTATGATGTTGTGAGATTGATATGTTTTTTGTTGTGCAATCATGCTTGATGGTTGCATATGAGGTTGATGTGCTGATCATGTTCTTGCTGACTTCTCTATTTCTGAGTTATTGTCTCAGTCTTGTAGGTAGCACAGGTACAAAGATGCGACTAGTGGTGACCTTAGTTTATTCTGTGAGCACAATATCTATGGGAAAGATGTGTGCTCTTGAGGCATTCAAGAATTGGTTACTTGGTCTTGGAATCCCAACATTGGATTATGGATTTATCAGTATCCTTGTTGTGATGAAGCAACAGATACATCATGATTTGTTTGCCTCTCAATGCTAGGTGATCACTAATAAAGGATGGTGATCCATCTTAGATCCTATAGATATTGGGTTAGTAGACAACATAGAATAGTATCCCTAGCCATGCCAAATACTGATGGCCCAGGAATGGCTAATGCCTTGAAGTCCCACAGTGGTAGCTAGTGGATACTTAGTTGGCATGTCCCATTGTTCGATCATTTTTTTCATGTCCTAGTTCATTTTCGTTCAATGGTAGTTGTGCAGTGGGTTTAGTGCTATAGTTGTTCATGTACGTGCATAAACAAATAATCGTGTAGTGGGTGCAGTGCAACAGATGTTCATGTACATGTAGAGACAAAGACAATTTTTTCTTAGAATATCATGATGCATCTTTAGTGTGCTCCTGGTGGCCTAAACCCTTTAGCTTAGGATGGGCTTGGGTAATTTGTTCTATAGCCTTTTAGGTCTGGGTAGCATCCCAAATGCCATGTATTATGATCACTAAATGTATTCCTATTCTTGGGTGTGTGAGATTGTAATGTGATCTTGTGATGTACTCAATTTTGATAGTTTATGCACACAAAAGTACCAGATGTTATTTCCTTATATGTGTCCATTGTGTCCTTATTGTAGGCCTGTGCCACACCTTGTAACAAGATTAAGCTAAATGTATGATGTTTTCCTTGTGCTCATCTTGAAGCACCTCCTCTCTATGTTGTAAGCAGCCTTTGTGCCTTGCTGTGTAGTTTTGGTGAAAGCCTCATGAAAAATCCTATTGTTGATAAATGGTATTAAAATGAGATGGCTAGGGCATGTCCTTACTCAAGGTGCTCTTGAATTGATGCTTTGTGTTCTTGGTGATATTGGTGTGCCATGATGATATTTCCCTTGGTGAATGTTCTTCAGATAGCATAAGTTTTGAGAATTCTTCCTCTTAGTTTCCTAGTCTAGCAAAAATCTTATTCATGAGTGATCGATGGTGGCATGTAGCCTCAAATTCAAACAAATTGATTCAATGAGCTTGATCTTGATAGTGGGTGGTTTGCGGTGGCCATGTGAATTGTAATGGTAAAACAAAATTCAAATCAAGGTGATGTTGCTATCTTTAGTTGTGGAGTAGATTTGAGTTTTGGGTATTGACACCTAGACTCCCTCTTCCATGGCTAGATGTGATCTTGAAGCAGTTTTGCAAGTGTTGGGATGGTGCTCCATCCTTAAAAAAATGATGTGACAGTTACACAAATTGTTGTCTACTCTTGGTGGCTCTACAAGGTGGACTTGTATGTGCCCGAAAACACTTGAGCCTATGCTCTCATGACTAGTTTCTTCTAGTGCTTTTGAGGGCTATGTTGCACTCTCATGACTTGGGACTTATTAGTGCTTTTGTGGGCTATGGTGTGCTTTCATGACTCAAGACTTATGGTGACTTACAAACTATGGTGTATTGTCCCATCTCCCTTGTGTACTCTGTTTCTAGTATACTCTGATGTATCACACCATCTCTCTCTCTCTAATGTACTATCCCATTTCTTTAGTGTATTGTTAAACTAAGTCAGTATCCTAACCTCTCTAGTGGGATAGCATGACTGAGCACTCTGTTACTTGATGATTCTCTAGTCCTACAAGGAGTCATTCTCCATTTTGATGGATACCCTCTTCAGTTCCTAAAATAATAATGTAGGTTGTATCAAGATAGTTGATTCCCAGATGGAATCTAGAAGCAATTGATGTTTGGGACTTGTTCCAAGTAGTGGTCCCATGTTCTTGAACTCTTGGGGCTTGTTTTCAAAGATAGGATGTTGTTAATGGGGTGGAATTCATGGAATCTCTCTTGTGAGGCCACATTTTTTATGTAGCCTAAATTTATATATCTCTTCTCTTGTAAGCAAGGCATGATCTTATGTACTCTCTCTCAAATTTTGGGGCTCTAGAAGAACTTCCTTGTTGGGGTTCTCTAGTAGACCTTTCTTATTGTAAACCCTTCAGAGATGAGTCATGTATTTTTTTGAGTTGGCAGTTGATGTTGATGAAGCCCATTCTTTGTAAAACTATCTTGAGGACCTAGTCTTCCTATGGGAAAAATGCTCTTGTTGACTCTCGTGTTTGTTGTTCAAGCTTGATGGTAATAGGTAGTGTTGTAGCCTTGTGCACGAANGTTGTTCAAGCTTGATGGTAATAGGTAGTGTTGTAGCCTTGTGCACCACAATTGTTGTAAATGATTGGGATGTATGAAATGAAAACCTAGATCTCCCATGATGAAACAAAACTCCCTCTTGGTAAGATTTTCAGGGATGAACTCTTTCACTTCTCAAGTTGTTCTTAAGATGGAATCAAATATGAGTAAGATCTATATGTATGAATGGTGATACTAAGCCTGCAGTAGAACTTCCTCTTGTTGCATCCCTTTCCAAGTCTTGTTCATACCACCCTCACTTGGAGAACTACATGGCCTTGATTCTATGATGCTCATAGATATGTAGGCAGCTAAGATTGGATAGTTTTAGTGTGGTGTCATGTCAAACCTTGTACCAAATCATGAGGGGTCTATAGGTGAGGCGTCCCCTTGTAGATGCATCATTTACCTTTCCATTGATGTTGTTTACATGGTTTCTTGTGTACTTGTTTGCAAGGTCCTCATTCAGAGTTTAGTCATTCTTCTTAAGGTGCATTCCCATATATTAAGAAGTTATGTTGCCACTCACTCCCTTGCATGGGTTGCTTTCTTGTTAGAGGTGTATTCCATAGGTCTTCCACCCCAAATCCATTGGATCTTAGTGAATTCCTTGGGGTGTCAAACAACGTCGGGGCAACGTTGTTACAATATATATATTTTTGTCATTTTTGTATCCTTTTCCTAAATTTCTTTCCCACGTTCTTTGATTTCCATATTTTTCTTTCAATAACCAAAACTCATGATATATGAATAACAAGAAAATGGATCATGGTAAGGATCTGATTTCCTTTTCTCTCATTATAATGTTGTGGACGATGCAATCCATCCCATTCTCTCATTTCAAAATTTAATGACCTAACCATCACAAATATAAATGCAATTTTAAGTTCAAACGTCTTCCTTTAGTAAAATGGAAAGAACATGATAATAATATAACTATTCTTCTAGGAACATGAAAGCAATATGACTACTATTCTTGTAAGAATTGGGTGCGGTGGAATAGAAATATCATCATAACACATGAAGACTTTAAATTGGACTGTAAGTCAATTGATTGCAAGTCAGTAACATCTAAGGGGTGGAGTGCAAGAAACAATGAAAAATTAACTCAATGCCATGGGTGGATTCAGCTTGCAAAATATCATTTTATTAACAAACAAGTCCTACCAAGAATTTCTCCACAACTGCTAGGAATGGTATATGGCTACTTCTACATGGTGGCTTATCTAGTTATCTTTCAAAATTCTCATAGAAAGGCTATTAGATAATATTACACTTTTATGAAAAATAAAGATAGACTCTACAAATTGATTGAGTACCAATGGAGACATTAAAAAAATCATATATAGACTCTTACTAATGAGGACATTAAAAAATCATATAAAATGTTTCTGTAACATTATAATATCAAAAATAAATCATGAGTGAGTTTATGAAGGATGCTTGGTTAATTTATGAAATTTATCTTTATTTTTCATGAAAATGTAATGTTTATCCGATAAATCCTATCATAACAAGTGATGCCATGAAATGAAATTCCATGCTTCTTCCAAGAAATCCACCAACTTGACTTAACTTGATTTATGATATTGCATTGGTATTATGAAAATGAGGTAATGTTGAATACAAATTTGCTAACTTCACACTAAACCAACCACTTTTTGACAAATCTCATGAAACCTAACCTTGTAATAAATAAAGGTGGCTATTTTGCTTTCGTAATTTATAAATGGCAAGAAGAACTCTGTTGTTTCATTTTTGTAGTTAATAAATGGGGTCATATAACACAAGGTCATGTATGAATTTGACAAAAGTGTTTAACATGATGAGTAATGATGTTGCATAATTGTATTTGCTTTGGTTGGTTAAAAATTTACAAGGTTAGAGAAGGCGTTTCTCTTCCTTAACTAAACCTTTAACATAGAATTTTATATGTGGGTTTATTTTTTAGAAAATTACTAATTGTTTTTTTTTTTTTTTTGGTAATAGGCTATTACTTGAATTATAATTCTTATAATGTATCATATTGGTATATGTTATGGAGTGTAACCATGGTTGAATTATTTTGGATTTCAGATCATGGTAAACTATATCATTTGAAAGCTAAAATAAGTAGATGGCTCAAATTCCTATGAAAACGAAATAAATTAACAAGAGTATAATACATATACAATTGAAGATCAATATCATATTTTTCTACTTCACTTAAGCATATTAGATAGATTTTTTATATATTTTAACAAATCACAACCTATCTAGAAAATGTAGTGGGAGGATGTCCAAAAACATTTGTGGACACTTGGATGAGAAAATTTAAATTTTGACAAAAGATGTCTTGGAAGGAAAGTGGTTGGAAGATGTCCATACTAATTTGTGGATGCCTAGTAGGATAATGAAGGATCCATGTCCACATGTGGATGCCTAGTAGGATAATGAAGGAACCATGTCCACACTATTTTGTGGATGCAAAAAACATTTGAGTAAAATTTGTATGGAATGAGAGTACTGTGAGGATATCCACACTAATTTGTAGATACTTGGCAAAGAAAATCCAAATTTGTGCTTAAGGAATTTAAGTGGGAAATTTTAAATTTCAGAAAAATCTATTTAGGACTATTTAAGGAGGATGTCTACACTAATTTATGGATGCTTGCATAAGAAAATTTAAATTTGATAGGAAGGCACCTTGGCGGTAAAAATCTATATGGAAGGACAGTAGTTGGAGGATCTCCAAACTAATTTGTGGATGCTTGCACATGAAAATTTTAATTTGGAGGGGAAATCTTAGGTAGGAAAATTTAAACTTTGACAAGAAGACATACTAGTGTAAAACTTTAAATCTCGTTGAGAAAACAAAATGCAAAATTTTAAAATTCAAACTTGGATGGAAAGAAATTTCACCATGAAAATTCAAATTTGGATGAGAAAATTCAAACTTCAATAGGAAGACATTCCTATGAAAAAATTTAACTGTGGCCAAAATACTTAATTCAAAATTCAAACTTGTTGACAGTATATTTTGGCTCAAAAAATTCAAACTTAAATTTCGGTAGGAAAATTTATGTGTGAAAATTTAAATTTGGGCCAAAAGACATTTGAACATGAAAATTTAAATTTAGTTAAGAAAATTCAAACTTGGACAGGAAGACATTTTAGTAAGAAAATCTAAATCTAACAAAGAAAACATAATTTAGAATTTGAACTTAGCAAGAAGACATTTCAATAGGAAGAATTAAGGGTTGGAAGGAAAACAATTTTGAACTTGAAGAACCGACCAAAAAAAGGAAGAAAATTTTGCACTTACGTAGGACAAATTAAATTTGTATCAAAAAATTCAAAATCAGATTTGAATAGAAAAATGAAACTTGGGCAAGAAAAAAATTTCAACACAAGCATCATCATATTTACAAATTCAAATAACATGATTATGCTCCTCTTTCTCTATTGTCTTTGAGATAACTACAGAATTGTGTTAAACATGGATCCTGCTACTATTATTCTTTATAGTGGAACTATGTAGCAATTTTTTCCAAAATCATCAATAGCAACCATTATTTACAAATGTTGCATTTCATCGAGGTTGTAGTGGTGGTCGTGGGTATTGGCGAGGACGAGGATGACAATGAAACTGAAGACTATAAATCTAGAATCAATTAGCATAGAGGATAGATGGAAATTTCAAAAATAAGAATCAGTGCAACACCAGGGAAACAATATTAAGTTGAACAAGATTCAAAAAGTTTATGTTAGAAAATTGAAAATCAAATTGGAATAGGAAAATCAAACTTGGCAGGAAAAAAACTTGAACACATGCATCATCATATTTAAAAATTCAAATGACATGGTTATGCTACTCTTTCTTACTTGTCTTTAAAGTAACTACAAAATTATTTGAATCATGGATCCTACTATTATTATTCTCGATAGTGGAACCATGAAGTAGTTTGTTGAAAATCATCTATAGCAATCATTATTTACAAATGGTGTGATTCATGAAGGTCATAGTGGTGGTCATTGATGTTGGCAAGGACAAGGATGACCATGAATCATAGAAAGAGAAAATTCAAAATTGATGAGCACAAAGAATAGATGATGATTTTAGAAACAAGAATCAATATGACGCCAACAAGAACAACAAGAAGTTCAATGACATTCAAAAGTATGATCTATTCATTATTTTCCTCTATAATCATTTTACTAATTATTTTATTTTGAATTTATGAAATTTCTATATTATACATTTGTAACTTTTACATTGCTAAGTCTTTTCCTTATTTTTCATACCTACATTGCCAACATAGTTCAAGTTGTATGTGTTTTTCATCTACTATTACGAACGGGAAGTTCTTTCTCCAAAATGGTCATTTGTACTCATCAAAATAATACACTTCATTAACAACAATTGTAGGTTTTTATTCTCTATCACTGTTCAAGTTATTTATTTTTATGTAATATTTTGTTCACATTTCCTAAGATGATTACTTCTTGTTGTGCACACAAAATGCATTAGAACCTACCATTCAATATACATTTGTAACAAACATCACAAATGTAGAAGAACAATTGTAATAAGATTATCAATGAGCATAGTATCATGAGAGTAAGCACCAAAGAAGGCAATGACAATGCAAGAAATCATTTGATCAAATGTGTGAACCTTTTGATGCTACTATAATAACAATGGAAGGGCATTCTTTAAAAATGGTTTGCTCCTTTCCAAACCTACAAAAGACACCTACACAAATTGCTTTGATAATACAGATTTTTAATACTACAATAATGAAATTTTCTAATACTTGTTCTTGCAATGTTTGTAATGAAATGTATCTTAAAATATAACTCAATTTAACAAGAGCTAGAGGTTAGAAGTGCAATAAGTATCAAAAAGAAAAGATGCATAATATACTCAATAGTTTTGGTCAAAAATCAAGTGATTTTTTGCAAAAAGATAACATGGATCCAAGATTATAATTGCCTATTTTGGCCAATTTAACTAAGGTTAAAGAAATATTGATTACAAGAATCAATCCCATGTTGTAAGTTACACATGCAATGGACAGATAGATCAAGTACAAGGGACTACATGATTAGTTTTTCCTCGACATTTCATAGAGATTGCTAAGAGACTTCTTCTTAGAATTAAAGATATTCCCTTTTTGGTTATTAGAATAGTGGATCAAATGAGCATGAAGTATAACTTCATAGTTAACAAAAGATGGGTTTATAATGTGTTGCTATTTAAAAAGAAAAATAATCCATACTATCATGATGTCAAGATTGATAAGCATGCATTGTACAATGTTGTTGGTGTCAATGAAGTGAACATCTTTCACAACATTCCTTATATTACTCTAATGAGTCATAATTTAGTTGGCTACATAAGTGTAGGGTCTTATATATTGATGCAAAGACAATAAATATCTATATAAATATGCACATCCATTGTATTTATGACATCATTTAATCATTAGCATAGCAAAAATTTTGTAGTTTGTTTTCATAGAAGTTAGAATTTTTTATCAAATGCCCACAATATACAAAATTGATTATTTAAAATCTTATTCAAGTAATTATATTCTTGGACATATTTTTATGACAACAATAAGATTGAAATTAGTTGATTTTCATTGTAGCATTTGGCCTAGCTTCATGATTTATTTAAGTGCAATTTAATTTCTTTGTTCCTTTATTCCTTTAATTTGCATGCATTTAGTTAATTATTTTATATTTCATTGTACTTTAATTACACCCCATGAGTACAATCAGCTTCAATCATAAATACATTGATATTTGCTAATTCAAGCAGTGTACCAAATTATACGGCCAACAGTGGACACTTGGTAAGCCTACAGTGTTAGGGTAAATTTAGGAAGTAAACAATATGGTGGGAAAAGGAAAGGCAAGGAGGAAAAGTAAACCAACCTTTCAAGGAGTTATAACCAAGATTCAGCTTTAGCAGCCGCGTTAAGCGAGTCACCGCTGTGGAAATGGTGCCATGGAGATTATTCTCAGCCAAAGACAATGAAGTTAAAGAGGTGAGATTGCCCACAAACGGCGAAATGAAACCTTTCAGATCTGAAAAACTGAGATCAAGCGATACCACTCTCCAACTACTCACGTTGGTGACTGCGCAAATGACTCCGTACCAGTCATAACAAAGTCTGCCAGAATTGGCGCGGCTCCAATTGCCAAGAAGATTTCCAGGAATATACGTGAATCCTTCCTTGACCTTCAGCAAGGCTTCAATTTCTACGTCAAACGCTGCAGCAGGAAAAGTAGTAGAATGCAGGGAAGGAAGAGCATTTGACAGAGGCAAACACGGAGCAGAGTAAAGAAAAGCCAGCGTCACAGTCGTGGCCACTGACAAAACCAAACTCAGGGCCGTTGCCATGGTTCAGTTCTCAGAATTCAGAAAACAGAGAACGAAAAAAGGGAAACAAAGAGAGATTATATCAATATGCAGATGAGATCAATATTGTTCATGAATCACGAGCGACTTCATGAACGAGGTTTTATAACAAGTGCAAGGCCATACAAGTAGGAAATTCCTGTTTCTTCCAAGAGATAACTTGATTTCTGATCGATTTGATTGAGCAAATTCCATGGAGTTTCTTGAACCCGCTACACATTCACACACGATCGATCGCAAGTGATGCCAAAAGATTCGGAGCATAATTAGTGTGAACATGACCGATTGCAGACTGCAGACCAATAATTTGTGGCAAACTCCCAACGCGGAATACGAATTTACAGCAGCATAACTAGACCCCACACGGGGTTACCATACTTTGTCTTTTCCACACCGACTCACAATTCATGGTATTAAGCAAATTCCTAGCAGCCACGTACATTCTTCTCCTTATTAACAAGGCTTTAAGTGCAGTTATGAAATTCATGGCTCTTTCTACGAGATGCAGCAACTTGTGTGGACTTGGTTTCTTCTACTGCACTTGTCTTTTACACACAATCCTAATAAAAATCCACGGTATTAAGCAAATTCTACAAAGATCTAAAAAATGATAATGAAATCACTTCAAATGAATGATTCAAGCCTTCATGTTCGTAAACACATGTTTTCTGCTGTGTCCCAATATGTTATCATAAAGTATATTGCAAAATATGTAGTAAAATTTCAGAAAAAAAACATAAGCTTTACATGGCATGGTCCTTTCCCTTAACATCAATCTTTAGCATAAAAAATAGTAAATTAGATTTACAGAGTGAGGAAAATGTAAAAGGGTTAGAGGAAGAGAGGATGCAAGAGTAATTTGATTTTCATCAAACTTGTTACCTTGTCCAACAATTGAGTTTCAAAGAAAGAATCAAAATTTAGAAAATTCTTTTGGCCAATTCATAAACACGTATATATAAGCTACTTAATATAAAATATACCTCATGCTTATATTTACATTTAAACAAGAAGCCTAACCTGTAGGAAATCTTAAACCCATTTTTCTTGCATGGTCATTAGGAAATCTACTTAATATTTACAATTCTGTGGTAATGAAAGGTTAAAAAAAATGATAAGGTAAATATCAGGAAAAGTGAAACAGATGTGCCGGTGTTTAAAGTTCGATTGTTAAAGTCTGAATCGGTCCTAAACTTTCTTGGCAGTTTATCTCTACGTACATCGCAGTTTATCTCTACGTGCACGTCACTTTGGCAAAAGGAATTAAGACTTTCTTAAATTTCGATTGTTAAAGTTTAGATCGGGACAAAAACGGTCCTCAAGACTTTGACTAAGGCGTTAACGTTTTCTCTGTTCTATGTCTGAAACACTTTTGACAAATGTCCTGCTCCATCCCCCCGTTCCGTTGCTTTATTCCGCTGCATCATCTTATTCTTCATCTTTGGCAGAGAAGGAGTTAAGATTCTTCTTAACAATTAAATTTAATTCCCAGGTATCACACTCAACTTCAAAGCCGATCATTTCCTGGAAAAAAGATTGATTGTGACACGTTCTTATCGTGGATAAAACGGTGCTAAATTTTCGCTACGTAAAATTTGGTTGCAACAAGTCATAATCCCTTAAAAAGTGGAGGTCTGAAATTTACAGGCACGCCGTGACAGATGGTGTTGACGGAGATCGGATTTTGGTGACCATGAATACTGTTGAAGACTTTTGTGCCCAAAGTAAGTTTGAATGACTGATAAATATTCAATGAATTTATAATCCATTCACTATTTTCCGCTTTGTTGTTTTGTTGCCGTGGCCGTGGTGTATATAAATTTATTGGGCATAATCGTTTTTTAATTTCCCCACCCATTATATTAGACCTCCTCCACCAAATCCGATATCAAATTCATGTGTATGGCTAGTGTTGAAAATTGAAGGCCAATGTGATTATTTGTCAGGTATTGCAGTTACGTTAATTTGTCAACAAATGCATGGAAACTTATTTGATATTAATCACATATTGTTATACCAATCACATATGCAACCACATGTAAAATTTATTTGTCAACAATCATGTGGAATCCTATTTGATATTAATCACACATTGTTATACTTGTCAAGTGCAACCACATTATTATACCAATATTGATTGCACATTGTTATATTGGTCAAATGCAACCACATTGTTATACCAATCACACATGCAACAAGTATTATAGACACATTAAGTTCTTTGTATGAAATCTTGTTTAATTGTATGAGTCATGTGGAACAATTGGTATTGTAGGTAAGTTAAATTTATTTATCAATAAATGTATGGAAGCCTAGTTCATATTAATCAAATTGTTATACCAATGAAATGACATGCAACCGTAGTTGTTACAAGTACATAACCTTGTGTGGAACGATTGACATGAGTGGAATAAAGTGGTAAGAATTTGCTTAGTCAAAAGTAATTTTCTTTTTCTTTTTTTCTACCTATATGGTTTCATTATGAAGCGGTCAAATCACAAGCACTATATACACAAATTCTAGGACCATATCACCTAAGTGAATTACACAAAACAATGAGATCTCAAATCTGCAACAACCATGTTGCATTTTTATTAATATACGTTCACACGGTTTGCTTTTTTGTTTTAAGCGAACTTTAATCGCTAAAGGATGATACATTTCAATTAACTAATTTTATAGATAAAATATCACCCACTTAAATTTATAAAAATAATATAGGTTGACACTGATGTGTTTCTAGTACTTTGAAATTTGGAAAAGTATCACATATAATTATATACATGTATTTATATTAATACGTGTTCTATCATTGGTATCCTTCTAACCATGTTTCAATAAAATAGGATTGTACATGTATGATGAGTCATGAATTTGCTGGCTGTGATATCACAGCTGTGATATCGCATGGGCTACGATATTGCATCGCGCTGCCAAATCTATAAATAAGAGGCAACTCTCCCTTGTTTCTCAGTTTTATGTTAGATTGTAGCTAAACTCTGGCAGTTTTCTCCCTCCAAAGATAGAATATTTTCCAATGTCTGCTCGTAGTGTGGTGATTGTAATTGTACGACATCCTTTATTCGAGTGTGACGTACTTCGACATGCACATGATCGGTAATAAAGATCGAGATTACTTCATCATTGCAGCATTCACTTTGTTTATTTATTCATTTAATTGTTATTTACTACTTTCCTAATTATTCTCTCTCACCCTTATCTCATGTTAGAACACGGAATGAGTACGACTTGATTACAAGCATTTAAGTGTGACTACTTGGTAACCCAGTAGCGTACCTAGGATCTGCGCTTGGTAATCCCAGTGGTAGTTGTGCACGAAGTCCAAGATGTCTATGGATAATTAAGGAATGAATGCTCATCGCACTTAGGCTAGATTAGATTCTCTTACCCTTTCTCTCTTAGCTTAGATAATATTACTTTCCATTGCCTTCAGGAGTAGCATTAGATTAGAAACCACACCACACACCTCACTCTGGACTAAACCATACGTGATAAATATAATACTAGTCCAAGTGAGAAGATAGCAAACTGCAACCTAAGGCTAACTGTCTAGGTGCCACAACTAGTCCGTCTATGAAGTTTGACCGGACCGCGCATATAACGCTTGTATTCGTATGGTTGAGTGTAGGGGTACCTTGCCACTCATCATTGGCGTCGTTGCCAAGGACAGTGCTAGTTATCTAGATTAGTTATATCATACAAGGTCACTGTAAAGGACTTAACGATATATCTTTTAGAAAAAATAATTATTCAAAGTCACATATAAATTCACACACAACTTCCCAACCATGCCTCTCCTACAAGATCACAATAATGCCACACTTAGTGAGGAAGTTCTTTGGAGAACCAATGAATTAGATGATAATGAAGATTG
>MNCI01034583.1:190882-209129 GCA_015680685.1 Gnetum montanum | reverse complement strand
AGTTTTCTCAACCCTTTGCTCTTAGCGTAGAAGACATAAAACCAGAAAAGACCAAAAAAATCATATACCTTGGACTTACTTAACCATACACCATGACAACAACAAGTATGTCTGGGAAGACAACGAATGATTAACCCCAAGTGTTCCATGGGGCGTTTAGGCATTTAGTCTACCGAGTTCGACCAGATCATGCATGCTACGCTTGTTTCGTATGGTTGAGTGTAGGGGTACCTCGCCACTCATCAAAAATATAATGCTTGACTTTTCTATGATAAATGATTGACTTTATATTCATCATATAATAGTAAAGATGATGATGAAATTGAATATGATGTGATATAAGAAGCAATGTAGTAGAAAGTTGAACATGGTGTAGGGCATAAGGATAAGATAATAGTAAAGATGATAACAATCAAATTGAATATGACATAATATATGAAGTAATGTAGAACAAAGTTGAAAGTGGTTTAGGGTATAAGGCAATTGGAACAAAGAATATTCTAATCCTAACTTTTCTATATTAAATAATTAACTCTATGTTGATAGGATAACAATAAAGATAATGATGCAATTAAATGTGATGTGTAATAAATGGACTAATTAAAGAGATGTTAAGACCATGGCTTTCTTCTAGCAAGTGAAATGTTAAACATTTTAAATTAGCTGGATAACAATAGTGGTAATGATGAAATGACACAAATTAACAAGAAAGCATTCATGAATGAGANTTGCTAAATTTATTTCCCACGTTCTTTAATTTCCATATTTTGCTTTCAATAACCACACCTCATGATATATGAATAACAAGAAAATGGTTCATGGTAAGCATGTAATTTCCTTTTCACTCATCATAATGGTGTGGACAACGAAATCCATCCCATTCTCTCATTTGGAAATTTAATGGCCCAACCATCACAAATCTAAATTCAATTTTAAGTTTAAACATCATCCTTCAATAAAATGGAAAAAAATATGACAACAATATAACTATTCTTCTAGGAACATGAAAATAATATGACTACTATTCTTCAAGAATCAGGTGCGGTGGAATAACAACATCATTATAACACATGAAGACTTTAAACTAGACTTTAAGTCAATAACATGTGAGGGGTGGAGTGGAAGAAACAACAAAAAATTTACTCAATGCAATGGAAAATGCCATGGGTGGATTTTGCTTGCAAAATATAATTTTATTAGCAAACAAGTCCTACCAAGAATTTCTCTATAGCTGCTAGGAATGGTATATGGTTTCTTCTACATAGTCGCTTATCTAGTTATCTTTGAAAATTCTCACATAAAGGCTCAAAATGTAGGCTATATTAACAAAAAAAATTAAAATTAAAATGATAAAAGCAAATTTGCATGTCTTATAATGGGCCAATCTAGCTAGCAAGCACTCATTATAAGAAATAATGAAAATAGAAAATAAATATAGATTATTTCAATATACACACTATCCGTAAGCACTCATAAGTCACTATGAATCATGAAATAAAATGAAGCTTTATTACATCCAAAGACCCATAAGATCTATTAGATAATTGATGAGCATCAAAGTGTCACATTGACGGGCCCCCTCAATGGGGCCTCATTTACGTGGTGTTGCCCCATCGACAGGGTCATGTCAATGTAGTGCTTGCTACATCTATGGGGCCCCGTTGACATAGCTAAGAAGAAAAAAACTATAATATGAGCTCATAGCCATGTTTAAGGATAATCAAGTCATAGTAGTAGCAGAGCTCTTACAGTTTTTCCATTTGAAAGTTAAAATATTTCTCTGAGTGCCCTTAGTAGGAGTCAGAAAGTGTATGAATCTTTATTTGAGCACTGTTGTACTTGAACCACACTAGTGTGTATGGTAATAAGACGAGCCTTTTAATTAAACCTTGTAGCACTTAGAATAGATTAATGATTTATTTATGCATTCATTGTTTTCATTAATCATGTCATTAATTAAGCTAAATTAGGATTCGAGAAATTATTAATTAATTAAGCTAAATAGATTAAACACATAAGTATGACTACTTTGAGCATAAACATGTATTCGCTTGGTAATCCTAGCAGCATTATTGCTTGGTGCGCCCAATAGTGTAGTGATTAGTAACCAGTAGTGGATACATGGGTTTAAGACATGTACAAAAAGCGGGACTAGATGCTTATGTTAAGTCTAGTTAGAGATTACTTAATTAGTTAAAATTAAATTAATTATTAAATTACTTCATCTCTCTACTTTAAGCACCAAAGAATATAAAACACAAAATAATAAAAATCATATGCCTCGATTACACTTAACCATACCCTTGTACATCACAAGTGTAATTGGGAAGACAATAAATGACTAGTAGGGCAAGGTTCACTTCCTAGAAGACTAGTGTACTAGAAATTTTAGAGTTCACAGAATTCAACCAGATCGCATGTGAATACTTTGTGATTTGTATGGTTGGATGTAGGGGTAACTCGTTGCTCATCATTAGCACCATTGCTAGGGACCCTGTTTGTTGAAATGTGTGCTACCTAAAATTAGTAAACATTATTAATATCATTGGATGAACCCCAAGGTTGATATCATTTTAAAATTATATAATTACAAAAGCACACTAATACTTTATTTGTTTGCAAAATGTCTTCTTCCCATAGGTGTGACGATATCAAACCGTTGGTTCCACAAGAATGCAAATTGATATATACTCATCTAGATGAGTATATACCTAACTTCACCTTCATCCTACATCAAGATAACCAATTGTAATGGTGTGATATGGAGGGCAACATTGTAATGCCCCTTGATCAATCTATGCCCGTGCTGCTGCTTCAAACTTTTAAGAAGTTAGACATCCCAAATATTCAAGAGAAATACATTGTGCATAATTATGACACTCAAGTCTACCATCCCACTAAAACATAACATAGGCAAGATCGACACTAAGAGAGATACCATGAAGCTATGAAGGTGAAACAATTCATAAATCCCTTATTCTTACTGAACCACGACAACAAAGAGGATCATCCCTCTAACGGCTCTTAGCATGAAAATTCTCCACACTTTGTTATTAGTGATGAGGGTGTGGCCCTAAATTTGTAGTCTACAATCAACAATCTGGGTTTAGAAAAAGATGGCAGTCAAGGCAAGGGATCAAACAAGTGTCAAGAAGATACGAAAATTGACAAACGTGACCGTGATAACTGAAGGAGAATTGGTAGATATCATGATGGAGGAATTCCTCCTCCCTCTTTGCCCTCTTTATCTGCATCTGCTTCTTCTTCCTCTTTTGATTTTGAAAAACACCATAAAAAGAATAATCATTATGGAGGTGAGTAGCAGAACAATAATACTAATTGTCATGCCCATAATAATCGAAGGGGTAATAGAGGAGATCATTGGTGACAACAAAATAATGATGATGATGAGCCTTTGATAGCAACTTGAAGCATGCTTAACATTGCAGAGGTAGTTAAGATCCCAATTAGGCATTTGAAAGATAGTCGGATCATGTGCTTAGACATGAACAATATCCCAAGATCTGAGGAGGGATATAACTTTGATCTGTAGACACATATACAAGCTTTCCATAATGTATGTGCCCTGCAAAACATCAAAAATGATTTGTAGAAATTAAACCTTTTCAACAAGCTTTAATGACATTTACAATAACTAATTAATAAATGATTAATAAAATAATCAATCTACCATGGTTCAGCCTTAGCCAAAGTGTAACTAAGTAACGAGAGAATGTGTTTAAAACCTTAAAGTTACACATTATATCTACTAATCTACGAATTTGTTATAACCACAGATGGCACCAAAAGGAAAGCACACGTAGGAAGCAGGATCATCTCAACTAAAGGAGAAATGACCTAGAATGTAAAGGGGCCAAGAACAGGCCCAAGAAGAACTACTTACAACCCATGCCATAGGTACTCTTAGTGAAGAGGTCAAAGTGGAATCTATCCAATAAATTCCAAAACCAGCAACAACAATAGAACATTCCCATTAGGATGATGCACCAACACAACAAGAAAATCTCAAGGTGGCCTTAATAGAAGCTTGCGTGAATCAAATCAGATTGTGAAAGGTCTAGAAAATAGTGCTCCATAAGTTAAAATTTGGCCCTTTCTTGGATCAAGTACCAAAAGAAGTACAAGACCAGCTAAAGGCCTCTCCCATGTGGCCAATCATCACTTCCACTAGGGAGTGGTACATGGGAGAGACTATCCTATTCTAGAACAATAGGCAGGCTAGTTTAACGATCAAAATTAAGGACATCTCAGTGTACTACTCAATGCAGGAAATTGCTAAAATGCTCGAGTTGCTAAAAATAGGGGCAATTTTTGCTGAGATTCTAATGCAGGTAGATCCCAACATCAAGAAAAAATGGATGCAATAGTGCTATGGTGTTAACTATAAGAAGTTTTGCATAATCACACCAGCAAAGAGAATCAACTACAAGATTACAGCCTTTGACCTTAATTCCACCATGAGGACTGAGCATGTGCTACTCTGAGCGGGAGATTCCCTATCAACCTTTCAAAACTGATCTATCTAGAGATGGAGAAGTGGTTTAAAGAAAATGAACATGGAAGAAAGGCAATCCTCTTTCCATACCTCATTAAGAAACTCTATCAAAGGGGAGGAAGAGCCTGTTACACCAATGATGTTATCAGGCATGTTCCAACTACCAACTGGGTAAAAATGATGAAAGATAAGATGCCTATAATGACTATCCAACAAGAGGAGTAGAAACCACCACCTCCACCTACCACTCAAACAACTATGCCAGGCATCATTGCAACCACCCAATGGTTGTGTGAATACTGAGAATGGCTCTTAAGTGAACAAGAGCAACAAGCAAGCACGAGTGGTGGAGACCCATTCGTGTACATACTAGTAATGAGTTACCTCACTAAGGTAGCCCGAACAATCAATTTGATGAGTAGAGGTGGACCCATTTTCTCTGCCCAAAGAACATAGTTTTCCAGAGCAAACATAGAATTGAGGTTATTGGTAGTAGAAAATAGAAACCTCTTCATGGAGGAGGTCCACGCCCTGTGCCAAAAAATTGAGATCAAGGTAGTCACCTAGAAATTCGAGGCTATCAGATTCAAGAGAGTCAAGGACCATTACAAAGAATAGGTCAGTCTACAAAAGGAAGTAAATGAATCTCTCTCACCCTTAAACTCATGTTAAAACATGGAATGAGTACGACTTGATTACAAGCATTTAAGTGTGACTACTTGGTAACCCAGTAGCGTACCTAGGATCTGTGCTTGGTAATCCCAATGGTAGTCGTGCACGAAGTCCAAGATGTGTACAGATAATCAAGGAACAAATGCTCATCACACTTAGGTTAGTTTATATTCTCTCACCCTTCTCTCCTAGCTTAGTTAATATTACTTTCCATTGCGTTCAGGAGTAGCATTAGATTAGAAACCCATCATACACATCACTATGGACTAAACCATACGTGACAAAGATAATACTAGTTCAGGTGGGAAGACAGCAAACTGTGACCTAAGGCTAACTGTCTAGATGCCACAACTAGTCCATCTGCGGAGTTTGACCGGATCACGCGTGTAACGCTTGTATTCGTATGATTGAGTGTAGGGGTACCTTGCCACTGATCATTGGCACCGTTGTCGGGGACGGTGCTAGTTATCTAAATTAGTTGTATCATACAAGGTCGTTGTATAGGAATTCAGGATATATCTTTTAGAAATAAATAATTATAAAAAGTCACACACAATTTCACAACCATGCCTCTCCTACAAGATCACAATAATGCCTCACTTAGTAAGGAAGTTCATTGGAGAACCAACGAACTATATGACGATGAAGATTGGAGTATACAACCTAAACTGGGGGTTTCTTATAAACATAAACGAAAGAAACGTCATCCCAACGCATGAAAGAATAACTTAGAAGATGACAATGAACCCCTACTAGCCACTACAAGATTAACACAAATACAAGAGGCTGTTCAAATCTCTCGTAGGCACCGTAAAGAGAGTCGTCTACCCAAGATCGACTTAAAAAACTTCCCTAATTTCTCAGGAGGCTATGACTTAGATCCACATCAACATTTACAAGCCTTCTACGATGCCTGTACGTGGAACAACATTGATAATGGTTGGCAAAAACTTAAGCTCTTTCCTATGACACTCGTTGGCCAAGCAAAATTATGGTATAGATTGTTAAAACCAAATTCAATACAACGTTGGCCAACAATGGTAGAAGTCTTTAACAAAGATATCAAACCTATGTAAGAGTGTTAGCCTTGAGGAAAAAAATCCAAGAGTGGAAACAAGCACAACATGAATCCTTAGACATGGCCTTAGAAAGATATTATGCACTGTTAAACAACTGTCCAAGCCATAAGTTCTCCGAGGAAATCCTAATGTACCATATCATCGATGGGCTTTGTGATGAAACAAGAGAGACCCTAGGAATGTATGCCCAAGGTCAACTATACAAACTATGAACCCATCAAGTCCAAGAGCTTATTAAGCGGGTAGCAAAAGAAGAAGGAGAAATGGCTAGATGGGAGAGTGTTGAAAAACATCAATGGGACTAAAATCTCAACTTAACAAAGGTCCATAATCATAAAAAGGAGAAATCAACCTATCACAAGGAGAAAGAATCATCTTTGCCAATACAACAATCACTAGAAGAAGTCAAGGCAAAGATCAATAAGATGTTGGAATGGACGTATAAAATGTGTGGAGGATTTATCGATATTATTGGAGATAGAGTTTTGACAACCCGAGAAGCAAGGCAAAGTATTAGTAGACATTCCAAAAGATGGGATAAGGAAAATAAGAGCTCAACTGCCAATCATAAGTACGAATGCAACATTTTCCTGTACGATCACCCCAAGGGCCAATGCCCAATCTTGTTACATTTATATGAGCATTGGGGAAACATGTTAAATCCAGAGTTCGTACAAAAATACTATGTTCGATCATAGTGGAAACAATCCCAATCGTGGGGTAGACCACCCCTAAACTGGAGACATCCTTCATATCATCTGAATCCAAATGCTTATCTTGTTCAACATCCTGTTTCCCCAACTGGGTCAACATACTCTATCTCACCATATTACCAGTCTCCTCAATACTATCAGCCCATGTCCTCAACACAACCACCACCTTGTGCACCTTATATTCCTCCTAACTTTCAATATTCTCATTTTTTCCTTCCTTCTACATCACCACCAACTGTTCCTAAGGTGTCTGCACCACAGCAACAACCCACGAACGTAACTTGTGCTACTACTACCAACAGCAGTGAGAGGCCTCCTCCATGTCAAAAGCGTTCTTTCTTTAAACATGACCGTAAGAAGGGCCAACACCATTCTGAGGTNGGATCCCTGTTGTCATTTATTAATCTTTTCCATCCTCAATCGTTTAGCTATGAGGGATATCCCCCATTCTAATAGCAAGCAGGATTAATAACCACTTTTTATTTTCTTTAATTTTACAACCTTTTGTTTTCTAGTTTTTGGTTTTTCAATTTCTTGTTTTATCTTTTTTATCTTTTTTTCCTTTTACGTTTTTTTATAAGTAGTCTCATCTATGAATAAAACACTCATTTGGATCGTTGGTTGAGGTGTGTTCTATGTTATCAAGTCTCGAGTGATCAATTATGTGGACAGTGAGCCCATCACACCCACTCATCCATTTTACAAATAAGAGGTTCTGTTCGAGGGTGCAGTGATATTCTTGACATTCTTAAACTTAAAATTAATTTTTTGTTCATTGTACCCAGAATGAAGAAGGATGGACCAAGAGGGAATGATTAGGGTGTGACATCAAGGGGACTTGAGGACTCTCTTTGGTGATGTTTGTGGGAGTTATCATGCAACATGGTTATACTAAGATCCTTGTAGATCTAATGAAAATGGGAGTAATAGTAATCAAAAGGGCACTTAAAAATTCAATGCTATTCTAGGGGATCCCAATGGAAAGACATGCACCTATGCTTGAAGGTTGGTAGCTTCTCTGGATTCAGTATTCAAAAAAAAAAGGAAGTGACACAAAAAAAATCACTCCCTTGAATAAAATGTCAAGTGATTGTACACCTTGTTGTTATGGTACTCTCATAGTTGCTCATCATGGGATGAAACAATGCGGTGCCATTGATCAGAGGAATGGACTTGCTCTTGATCTTGGAATGATGGTTTAATGACACGTTAATCATGCTTTTCACGTAGGATTCACTGTGCCCTGGGTCAGTTACCTCATGTCCCAATCTCTACAATCCCTTTCTATAGTTCATCTCATCTTACTATTTGTGTAATTGCAGCTCGTGTCATGTGTAACCTAGAATTCTTACCTCATTCTAGTGATATTTACATATGTGTGTTTTGTAGAATCAGTGCGGATTACATTTAACCCTTCAAGTTCCTGCGGACACTTTAAGTGTGGTTACACAAGGGCATTATAGGTTGGAACCTACTTTGGGGAGGATCCACTTGTGTAATCTTTTGTAATCTTCACTTATGAAATAGCTCACACACACCATTTCTTACCCTCAGTATATTTTTAATGATTTTCCTTCCCAACTAATATCCCTCTGAATAATAACGTTCCTATGTACCATTACATAGCCTTTTTCTCCCATCCGAGGTTTTATTGATAAAATCCACACCATTGTCATTAATTGTGCCTTTTGAATTAATGGAATTACCCTAGCAACTTTTAACATATGTCACATGTCCTAATTTCAACTTTTGATTTCAAGAAAAACCTTTAAAATTCAGTTTTTTCCCTTAGGCCTAAAACATCGATAGGTCGTGATATCACATACCGATGCGATATCACGTATGCAATGTATCATATGCAATATCACATCCCTCTAACCTATAAATAGGTGACCCCCTGTAACACTTAGCATCATTTTTCACAATTCACATGGGGGAGTTTTTGATTTTTTTCTCTACGACTTGCAATTATGTGACCCTTGCTTTCATATCCATATCTCGCTCGCTAGTACTCCAATTTTAATTCCGTCTGAACCTGCTTGAACCCGGAGTGTTCAGCTTAGTTGTGGGGCAGGGACACTTGCTGAATAGCGCCTAGCTTTTTTTGAATTTATCATCACCCAAAGGACATTATCCAAGGTAATTAGCTATAACATTTAGAATAATTGTGCCAAAAAAATCATTTAATCCCTTTTGGTATACCGAGAAGTTAAAATTGAAAACCACCTAAGCAAAATGGACCTATTATTACAATCTTTCAGGAAATATCACACGAAGATAAAATGAATTAATTAAATAAGGCAAGCAGTAAGGTATAACTTAACTTCAAAAACAACCTTACTAACACTTGGCCCATGTGATTGCAGATGGCCCCGAAATGTGGACAACATGAAGGTCCTGCTCAAGGTGAAAGTAAACAACTTAGGAGAGGTGGAAGACAAGACCCTACCGAACAACATGCAGAACAGGAGGAACAATCATTTAGCATTTATCAAGAGGACCCTCCTACCGTACAATTCAAGTAGGCAGAAGAAGGAGCTATTGCAGCGCCTAAATAAGGACAACATCTCACGTTTCCCCAAGATTGTGTTCAGGCCATCCATGAAAAGTCCATATTCACTACAGTGATCATGGAATTAAACTTTGAATCTTTTGCAAAGTTTTCTTTCGAGGCTGTTAGGGATCACCTCAAAGTGTCTCCCTTATGACCTACCCTCTCTGACAACAATGCCTGGTACCTAGGGGAGACGTACCAATTCTGGCACAATAGGGAACAAGGCACCACCGTCAACATTTGTGGTTTGAAAGTCAATTTCTCCATGCAGGCCATTTTAGAAGTATTAAACCTTCCAAATACAGGGCCCAAAGTTGCTCAGTTATCCACCCGTTCTAACCTCGATGTGCGATGGGATTGGTTGGAAAGGGCATATGGCAAAGATAAGACATTTGGTGAGTTGATGATAGAAGAGAGGATCTACTTCAAGATTAGAACATATCACCTCTTCCCTATGAAAGGCTTAAAAAGAATATCAATGTATGCGGTAAGAGGATGTGCAGTGCTGATGGGAAAGGTTAACGCTAACCTGCCCCATCTATATTTAACAGAGATCTTAAGGTGGTTCGAAGAATAGAAGACAATAAGAAGCTTACCTTACCTTTCCCTTTTCTTATCAGAAAGTTGTGCCAATGTGCTGGTATTAAAGGATACACTAATGATGTCCTCCAAAAAGCCTAGAATGCTTCATATGCTGAATTGTTAAAGTTGCCAGCTCCAAGGAAAATCACTGGCGAGATGCTGCGACCAGAACAAGAAGAAGAACAGACGACTAGACCAACTACAACTCAACTTGCAAGACCTAGCCAACCTCCAAGTATAGGACCTAGCCAACAATAGGAAGCAAGGCCTAGCACAGGCCAAGATTAGTCATCATCGTCGCAAGACTACAGACCGTCGATGAGCCATCTCAAGGCCATAGCTGAGACGATCAGTTGGGGAAGTCGTGATGATGCAAATCTCTTCCACGTCATTGATGATGCCATTCAGCCCACGATTTCTTTAGATCACACAAGGGATGAAGTGTCTATTCATACAGGAGGAGGGGAAAGTAGTTGGTCACAACAGATCTCAGGAAACACGACATCTTTCCAAGTGCAATTAGAAACTAGTGAAGGGGCCACTATGGTTTTCTGCAACACCAGGATGCCACAGGAGTTGCTGAAGTGGTCGTAGACGACATCAAAGAATTGTTCAATGTACCTGTTGTGCCACTGACAAACCTCACAGGAGCACGGGATGCTCAAAATTTGGCCAGAACCTCAATGACTCCTATGGAACATGAGGATGTGCTTGATCAATTGCTACAAACAAGATAAATAATGACGTCCCTGTTTGACATCCCTCAGGATATTACGGTAATTCAGTCAAACCTCATTTCCACAAAGGGGAAGCTAGTCTTAGCAGAAGTGAGGGCCGAGGATGCTAAAGCAGAGGTGCAGAAATTACAAGAGCAGCTCATGGCCCTACAAGTAGCACAGCGAGATCCTTTGCAATTTGTTCCCGTAGACCAACTTGATAATTTTAGAACTGAGCAACTAACCAAGCTAATAACAGAGAATAAAAAGGTGTCTGATGAAAAAGAGAAGGCTTTTTGGGATGCCTCTGTAGCATAGGTGCAAAATCATGCACATATTAAGGCACTCAAAGCCCTACAAGAGGAAAATAAGTAGCTTGTTGCTGACAACCTTCGGTTGACCTCTATAGAGAAGCAAAAGAATGTTCTCAAATAACATTTTCATCAGTTGTGAGAACAATTCATTTGGGTCAACCAGGACATAAGCCATTTAGCCAGGGAAAATCGAACCCTCTTAATGGAGGAGGTACACGCAATTCGTCAAAAGATAGCCATTGAAATAAGTGCATGGAAAAATGAGGCTAAACGACATGAAAAGCTAAAGGAGCACTTCCGAGATCAGGTGGTAATGTACAAACAGATCCTGGAGAAGGAGATCCATATGGCCAAGGCCCATATCAATGCTATCAGTGCTCAACACACTGACTGGCGGGCCATATTAGACACATATGCCTTTGCCCACTAAGCGGAAGTTAAGAACCAGGACTTGTAGATTTAGGATTTGACTGAATACATGGAGTTGGCAAATATGAGGTATGCCAACCTTGCCATGTTAATAGCAAGGTGCCCGAGGATAGAGCTTGAGTAGTAGGTAGTAACCACCTATGTCAAATACGAAGCAAAATTTGCAGAACGCAAGACGCTATTGGAAAAATTGGAGATCGAAAATTCTGAACTTAAGGTGGTGAAGGAAAGCTACCAAGGCCAAAAAGGTGTCACAGCAGATTTAGCTTGATGGCTTATGGATTTTGAGGAATAAAAAGATAAAGCCAGAGCCTACAAAGAGGAACGACGGGTGTTTGCAACTTGGTATGTCAAGGCCAATCAAATGTTTCCGCAACTACCCTATCTGTGGGAAGTGTTGACTCTGTCAAACATTGGAACATTAGCATGGATGGAAAAAGATCCTTGGACTGAAGAGGAGAAGCTCCAAGCCATACTCCAATGCCATCAAGTCCCAAAACCTGGAGCACAAGACAAAGGGAAAGCACCAATGGAGGAGCCACTGCCACCAGGAACTACATGAGCTCCACAATTTTGTAGTTGTAGCACATTCTTTATGTTGTGTCTTTATTTTGTTTTCATTCCACACTATGGCATAACCCCATTTTCACCATCCAATAATCCCATACCTATCCATAGTGTAATCACTGTAACTTGAGGACGAGTTTTCATTCAGTCGTGGGGGTATGATGAGTCGTTATTTGATTGCATACGCGATATCGTAGCCTATCTCCTCATCTATAAATAAGAGGTAGATAGATCAGTTAATTATTAGGAAATTTTAGAGTTATTTTTTATTTTAGTTTTCATTTTTCTCTCAACCCTTTTCCCTCTCCGTGTATGCCCGCAGTGTTGTGATTGTAATTGTATGGCATCCTTATTCGAGTGTGATGTACCTGGACATGCACATGATCAGAAATAAAGATCGAGATTACTTCATCATTGCAGCATTCACTTAGTTTAATTATTTAATTGTTATTGTTATTTACTACTTTCCTAGTTAATCTCTCTCACCCTCAAACTCATGTTAAAATGCAGAATGAGTACGACTTGATTACAAGCATTTAAGTGTGACTACTTGGTAACCCAGTAGCATACCTAGGATCTATGCTTGGTAATCCCAGTGGTAGTCATGCATGAAGTCCAAGATGTGTACGGATAATCAAGGAACAAATGCTCATCGTACTTAGGCTAGTTTATATTCTCTCACCCTTCTCTCCTAGCTTAGTTAATATTACTTTCCATTGCCTTCAGGAGTAGCATTAGATTAGAAACCCATCATACACCTCACTCTAGACTAAACCATACGTGAAAAAGCTAATACTAGTCCAGGTGGGAAGATAATGAACTACGACCTAAGGCTAACTATCTAGATGCCACAACTAGTCCGTTTGTGGAGTTCGACAGGATCAAACGTGTAATGCTCATATTTGTATGGTTGAGTGTAGGGGTACCTCGCCACTCATCAATTGGTGAAGGAAAAAGTTAATGAAACCCTCAAACAACTCCAGTAAGGAAGAGAATTGTGGTAACCCATCAGTGATGGGAGAGATACCTACAACAAGGTGAAAATTTGCATGAAGGAGTTGTAAATCGAGGAGATGATAGAATACATGAAGCTCACCAATCTCTGATATGCCAATCTAGCTATGTTAACTATCAAATGGTCATGTTCAAAACTCGAGAAGAAGGTGGCTAGCTTGTACTTGTTATACGAGACTGAGTTCAAGAATCATAAAGACACTAAGCAAAAGCTTGATAGCAAACACTAAACTCAAATTTGTCAAGGGCAAATACACTAATGAAAGATCTACTATCGAGAACCTAGCCAAAAGGATGAATGACTATCAAGAGCTGTAGAACATAGTAAGGGTGTTCAATATCGAATGTAAATAGTTCACTACCTAATTTATCAATGTAAAGGAGATATTCCCTGTAATGCCCTATTCGTGGGATGTCCCCATTCCAGCCCACATTGATGATGCTACATGGACTATGAATGATCCCTAGAGTAAGGAGGAGAAAATGAAGGCATTACTAGATGCCTTTTGCCTTCACCAGAGGTTGTAGTCATAGTAAGATAGCCATAGCTACCTCAACCACTGCACGTGCCCAAAGTTGACAAAGATCATTCAGAACCTTAGGAGCCTCCACTGCCTAGGACTATTTGGTCTTCTTCATTGCTTTCATGCCATCAAAGGAGATGCTATCCAATGTTGTGTAGTCATGTCATGGTGTTCACTTTTGTGTCATGAACACCATAATTTTTGTAATGTGTTGATTTGTACACTTGGGCACTCAATTTTGTCAAGTCATTTTTTTTATTAAGAGTCTGTTAATAATCCCATACCTTCCCAATTTTATAAAGGAACTCAAGGATGAGTTTTCATTTAGTCGTGGGGGTATGATGAGTGGCAAAGTGTCACATCAATGGACCTTCATTGACATAACCTTGTCAATGAGCCCCTATCAATGGAACCCCATTTACGTGGTGTTGCCTCATTGATGAGGCTACATCGATGTAGCATTTGCTACATCTACAAAGCCCTGTCCTTGTAGAAAAAACTATAAATATGAGCTCATAGCCATATTTATGGGACATCAAGTCATAATAGTAGCCAAACTCTTACAATTTTTACATTTGAAAGTTAGAATATTTTCCCAAGTGCCTGCAATAGGAGTCATTGATAGTATAGATCTTTATTCAAGCACTATTGTACCTTAGCACAACAATGTATGCAGTAATCAAGATGAGCTTCCTAATAAACCTTGTATCATTCTGGATAGTTTAGATGTTTTATTCATGCATTTAATGTTTTCAGCTAGTTATTCAATGTTTTCCAATAATTAAGATAATTAAGTAATTAGGTAAGATAAGCTAAATAGATCAAACACATAAGTATGACTACTTTAAGCGTAAACATGTATTTGCTTGGTAATCTCAACAATGCTATTGCTTGGTGCATGTAGTATCATAGCACTTGGTAACCCAGCAGTGGATATGTGGGTTCAAGACATGTACAGAAAGTGGGATTGAATGCTTATGTTAGGACTAGTTGAAGATTAGTTAAATAGTTAAATTAGTTCTTAATTTACTTCGTCTCTCTCTTTAAGCATCAAAACCATAAAACATAAAATGATAAAAATCATATGCCTTGATTACACTTAACCATACCTTTGTACTTCATAACTGTAATTGGGAAGAGAACAAATGACCATTACAACAAGGTTCACTTCCTAGAAGACTAGTGCACCAGAAACTAAAGAGTCCATATAATTCGACTGGATCACACATGAGTGCTTTGTGATTTGTATGGTTGGGCATAGGGGTACCTCGCTACTCATCACCAAGAGTTGAGGGTGGTTATAATACTAATCCACAACGTCACCTTCAAGCTTTCCATGATGCCTATGCCCTACAAAATGTTGAAAGTGATTGGCAAAAGTTAAAGCTATTTCCCAAAAACACTTGCAAAGGAGTTAGAGAGCTAGTACAAGTCACTAGAACCTAAATCAATCAAACACTGGAGTACCATGCTCAAACTCTTCAATGATAAAATATCAAACTTATTCACAAGTGTCCAACCTAAGAAAATAGATCCAGGGATGGAAGCAAAAAACTCATGAGACCCTTGATGTAGTAATGGGCAGATACTATTCACTATTGCACAAATGCCCAAACCATGGATTTTCACCCAAGGAATAGCTCAGGCATATTGTAGATGGGCTACAAAGAAAAACTAGAGAAACTCTTGGGGTTTATGCCCAAGGCAAATTATCAAAACTAACAACCCATCACCTCCAAAGATTAGTTGAACAAGTTACAATAGAGGAAGAAGAACTTAAGAAGAGAGAGTCAACCGAAGAATATAATAGAGACCCATCAATTAGGAAGAAAGATGTGTAGCCATGTAATAAGCAAGAGGATGAAACCTTGGAAGACGTGATCCAAAAAAAGACTATACCTATTTAAAAATCAGTTAATGATATAGTGGCTAAGGTAGAGAAAGTCTAGGATTCAATAGATGAGAAGTTTGCTATAGCCCTAAAGATTGTAGAAGAAAAGGTTGAACCAGCATTTAACATGGGCAAGGAAAGGAAGAAGAAAATACCTAATTGACGAGAAAGTTGTAAGCATAAAGGAAGAGCTACTATTGTTGAAGGATACACTGACCCCAATTCATAGGAAGAGGAAGGATGCAATGTGTGCTAGTATGAACATCCTAAGGGATGTTGTTCTGCAAGAATTTGGGGTATATGCACTCAATCCAAGCTTCATCCAAAAGTAGATGCCCAAAAGACTACCTTATCCTCAAGGTAATATCAAGCAAGCCTTTTAGCTGACATATTATCCAAGTGGCTCCTACCCTCAACCACAAGAGCAATATCAGTAACTGTGGCAACAATTGCAGACATGGGAAATTTCATTGCCAAGGCAGCAATATCCATATAGGCAACTAGACCCTTATGGATATTATGTTCAACATTTAATATCTCCAAGAAACACATCCATTTAAACTTCTTCTCCTTATTATCCACTAGAATACTATAAAGCTACTACTTTAAGGATGGATCAAAGTCCTCCACACATTTGCCATAGTTGCCCCATCAAACCGTTCTTCCAGTCCTTTACCATTAGGGCCACCACCTATTATGCAAGGGGAATTTTCGTCATAACCATAGCAAAGGAAAGCTACTAAGATAGTAAATATACAAGTAGAGGATCCTATGAGAAACACTAAAGACCAGAAAAGGAAATGTCCTTTCTTTAGGACAAGTCCAGAAATTGTTGGTAGAGTTAGAACTTCATCAAAACCAACTTCTTCTACATTAGGTCCACCTACCAACAACAAGCTTTTGACATCATTTGACAAAAACATGCAAACTATCATGCTTATAGAAATAGTCATAGATTGGATTAAGATAAGGCCAGTCCCTAAGATGAGAATTGATCCAGGAGTTCCTTTGATCTATTTATGAGTAGCTGAAAATTTGCCATGTAAATGTCTACTAGACTCAGGTTCCAGGGTGAATTTTATCTCTTACAAAACATATCAAGCATGGAACGTTCCACCATTGAAGGAATGTAATATCGAGTTGGAGATTGCAGATCAATTTTTTGCCATTCCCTTGGAATAGATTGAGGAGGTCGTGACCACTGTCAATGGGTGGTTGTATCCTACAAATTTTTTGGTAATTAATGTGAAAGATGCTGATAAGAAATTTTCGTTTATCATGGGGAAAGCATGGCTTAGCACAATTGATGCTACGCTAAGTATGAGAGATCTATCTATTGAGATCTCTAATGTGGATAAGCATGGTGCCATACACACATAGCAAATATCATGCATTACTATAAAAGGAAAAGGGTATAGTCATGGATAAATCATTCAAAACATCAACACAGTTTCCATACCAATCCACAACAATAGTGAAAAACAAGTGTGTGCCAAAAAAAAAAAAAGAGCAAGGGCCACCAAATCAAAAGACACCTTATGGCCAACAACTAAGAACCTTCAACCATCCAAAATATGCATGGAAAAATTTGACTCATTTATTAATTCCCATTCTACGAAAATGACTCCAACTGAAGACCCAAAAATGAAATTAATAACTCATGATCATACACCAATAGGAAAAGAAACTAAGGACTTAGATTATCAAAATTCAACTACCATCAAGATCACATGGGATAATAAGAGAAAGGTTAAATCAATAAAATTGATAAGTGAATCACCTAAAGTGTATGATGTAGGAGACCTAGGGAGCATTTTCCAAACACTTGCCCATAAGTTTAGTCGTGCGGAAGACACTATACATTGATTCAAGAATTAATAAGTGCTTTTCCATTTTTTTGTTTTACAATTCTTTTTACTTTTCCTATTTCATGATACAAATTTCCCTATTCTTTTATATCTCTCACATTCTTTGACATCTTCTTATTCTTTCACATTTTTCATTTCTTAAATTTTTTATATTCTTTAACATTTCTCATTCTTTGATATTTTTCATTCTTTACACCTTTTTCATACTATATTTTTCATACTTTGGTTCTATTTCCTTTGTACATAATTTTTGATTATTAATAAGACACATTATGAATAAAGGCAAGTTGTAGTCCAATAAGGTGAAGATTTCTCTATGTTATCAAGTCATAAGGGATTGATTATTTGAATAGGGAGCCCACCCCATCCACAACATTCATTCCATTAATAAAAGGTTTTTACCATGGCCATTGATGAGTGGCGAGGTACCCCTACACTCAACCATACAAAACGAGCGTCGCACGCGCGATCCGGTCGAACTCCGTAGATGGACTAGTTGTGGCACCTAGATAGTTAGCCTTAGGTCACAGTTCGTTGTCTTCCCATCTAGACTAGTTTTGCATATGTCACGTATGGTTTAGTCTAGATGAGGTGTATGATGTGTTCTAATTCTAATGCTACTCCTGAAGGCAGTGGAAAATAATATTAACTAATCTAAGCTAAGAGGAAAAGGGTAAGAAAATCTAATCTAGCCTAAGTGCGACAAGCAACCGATTCCTTGATCAACCGTACACATCTTGGACTTCGTGCACGACTGCCACTGGGGCTACCAAGCATAGGCCTAGGTACGCCACTGGGATTACCAAGC
>MNCI01034583.1:161325-183488 GCA_015680685.1 Gnetum montanum | reverse complement strand
ATTCCTTAACTAGCCGTACACACCCGTAGATGCTCGTAGTTAAGTCATACTCACACCGCGCTATGAAAGTAATAAATAACATTAAATAAATGACAAATAAATAAACTAAGTGAATGCTGCAATGATGAAGTAATCTTGATCTTTATTGCCGGTCATGTGCGTGTCCAAGTATGGCACATTCGAATAAAGACACCGTACAATTACATTCACCACACTGCGGGCAGACATGGGAAAAATTCTAACTCTGGAGGGATCAAACTGCCAAAGCTTCGCTACTCTAAAATCGAGATCCCCAAACAAGGATGAGCCGCCTCTTATTTATAGACATGACGGCTGACTGCGATATCGCGTACGCGATATCGTAGGAAAGGACGCGATATCGCGTACGCGATATCGTGGCCAACGCAAACCACGTCTCATCAGCTATCATGATGTTCTTTTCAATCATACAACTAAGAATAAACTTGTGACCATTATGCCTAGACTAATGAGTGAAGAACCAAGTGGAAATGCAAAGGGTGTGACACCAAGAGGATTTGTGGATTTTCTTGGCTTACTGCTATGAGTTCTATCCTATTACTAAGGAAGGATTATATCCTTGTAAATCTAACGAAAAATGGTAGTAAGAGTACAATAAGTGTTGCCTTACCATGTCACTAGAAAGACATGTTACCCATGCCTAAAAGTAGTCCTTTAGTAAGGTTGACATAGTTAAAAATAAAAGTCATGCACAGAATAAATTTTTGGGGGTTCCACTAGAAAGACAAGTTACTCATGCTTGAAGATAGGTGGCTTCTTAGATATCCAAAAACAATAAAAGGTGTAATGAATAAACTCCTCCCTTGGACAATAAGCCAAGTGACAATACTCCCTGCAACTGTGGTAGTCTTATAGTTGTAACTCCAAGAGATGAAATGATGCGATGTCATTAGAATGTGGTCTGGACTTGGTTTGAATCTTAGACAAAAAGGCTAGTGATTACCTTAACCACTAATAAAACACAAGAATTCATTATGCCTCTGGTAAGATACCTTACATCCTAATTTCTACAATTCCTTCTAAGTCCATCTCATCTCAATGTAAGAATAGTCATAACTTGTGATTTTGTATAACATAGTGTAATTTTCTCAATTTGGTGGTACTAACATGTGTGCTTTGCTAAATAGGTATACATTACATTAAGCTCCTTAAGTGCCTAAGGATAGTTTTTGGTGTGGTTATACAATGTCATTAAGGGCTAGATCCTGCTTTGGGGAGGATCCACTTATATAACTATTGTACCTTATACTTGCTAACCGATTCCACATCATCTTGAACCTTCCAGCATCAATCGACATCAATAAAACTTCCCATATCACTTACACTATTCATTTTGACAACATGGATTCATTACCCTTCTTATCCATTTTATGAACTTTCATAGCTTGAGATTCCTTCTTTACACACTATCTGTGCCAAATTTTTGATGAAGTATGCATCATCTATCATTCAAGACACTCTGATTCTACTCTAACCCTTCTAGAAAATCCAAGAGAATCAATTTCTACCTTAGAACTTCACAAAAAATGTAAATTTTTGGGCCCCGATCTCGAATCCCCAATGTCAAATCCCTAATATTGGGACACACAAAACCTATATATAGGCAAACACTTGGCAAACTTTTCCTCATTTTCATTTGAACCTAGGAAAGACTTTTTACATTTTCGAGCTCTAACCTCCTAGCTTTCCTAAGCCATAACTCACATGTTACTGCTTTGATTTTCATGATTTTCAAATCTGTTTGATCACAGAGTACTTATCTTAGTTGTGGGGAGTGCTAGTAAGGAAAATCTGAGCTATTTTTTCAAAAATTGCTAATTCCTAGAAGGTATTTTAAGGGTAAGGATAAAAAAACTTGAAGTTTTTAATGAAAAATCAATCATATTAATGCTAGAACACTTAAATAATGCTCTTAAGGAACCATAACCATTATTACGAGCCACGAGTATAAATAGAATAGACAATTGTGAAGGCTTATAAGAAAATCAACACTTATGGGGAAACTTTTTGAAATTTTTCTAACTTTGCAATCACAATAAACTAAGAATTGAATGTAATTAAGGGTATGAGTAAGGTATGAAACTGTTAAGAATATGTGAGAATACCTTAGTAATTCTAAATCCTTGATTGATTGTAGATTGTCCCAAAGAGAGGAGAACAAGGAGGACCCTCACAAGGCACAAGCAAATGACCAAGAGGCCAAGGTAGAGGCCAAATCGAAGGACAAGAACTAGAACACAGGGAGTAGGAAGGTCAGTCATTCAATATCTATCAAGAAACTCTTGCTACATGAGAATCAACCCAAGGAGAGGTAGAGGAACTACAAGTGCAAGGACAACACCTCACGTTCTCACAAGACTACCTTCAAGCTATTCAAGAAAGGTCAATTCTAACCACAGTCATTGTAGAGATGAACTTTGTCCTGTTCATGAAATTTACTCCAAAAGTAGTAAAGACACAACTTAAGGCATTACCACTATGGCCTATCCTATCTAATAGTGATGAATGGTACCTTGGAGAAACCTATTAGTTTTGGCACAATGAGGAAGAGGGCACCATGGTCAACATTGGAGGAATCTCTATCTCATACTTAGTTAAGGAAATAGCAAAAGCTCTAAACATACCAAATGAAGAAGAGAAAATGGCACATCTTTCCACAAGATCAAATGTTGAAACTAAGAAATTATGGCTAAAATGGCCATATCGCAAGGAAGGTAAGGGATATAGTGAGCTAACTCTGGAGGAGCGAATCTATTTTAAAATTGTCACCTACCACTTATTCTTGACCAAAGGACTAAATAGGTTGTCTACCTATGTGGCTAAGGGAAGTGTGATCCTAATGGGGAAATAAAACACCAATATTGCACCACTCTACTTCATGGAAATTTAGAGGTGGTTTGAAGAAAAGAACGCAAGAAAGCCAACACTTCCATTTCCTTATGTTATTAGAAAGTTATGCAAGTGAGCTAGAATCCTAGGATACACTAATGACATTCCCAAGAGAACCCATAATGCTTCATATGTTGAATTTCTCAAACCAACACCATCCAGAAAGGATTAGGATGAAGAACAACAAGAACAAGAGTAAGAGCAATAACAAGAGCAACAATAATAGCAGTAGCAATAACAATAAGAACAGCAGCAGCAACAAGTCCTATTGTCGCTACCACAAGACTATAGACCTTCCATGAGTCATTTACAATAGATCGCAAAAATCATTAGCTACGGAACAAAGGAGGAAGACAACCTCTATAGAGTTATCGATAGTGCCATACAACCTACAGTTTTAGCATATCCTAGAAGTGGACTAATCTCACTATAGTCAGGAGGAGGGGATCAATGGTCACAATAGATCTCTAGAAATGCTACATCATTACAAGTGATGCTAGAGATTGGAGAAGGAGCCAAGGGTATGGTAATGTAGCACGAGGATGCAATGGGAGTAGCAAAGGTGATCACAAATCATATCAAAGAGCAATGTACCTATTGTACCATTGATAGATCTAACTAGAGCCAGAAATGCTCAAATGTTAGTTGGAACCTCGATGACTCTTACTGACCAGGAAGATGTGCTTGATCAACTGTTGCAGACCAAGCAAGTAATGAAAACACTTTTTGACATCCTAGGTGATGTCACTACAATGTAGTTGAAATTGATTGCTAGCAAAGAAAAACTGGTCATGGCAAAAACTAGGGCAAAGCATGCAAAAGTAGAAATCCATAGACTCTAAGAAAAGCTCACAAACCTAAGAGCTAAACATAGAGATCCTACACAATTTGTTACACCTAACCAAATTGAACAATTCAAGATAGAGCAGATGAACAACTTGATTGAGCAAAATAAAAAATGGTGGTGGAAAAGAAAAAAGCGGTGTGGAATGTCTCCGTAGTAAAAGCACAAATGTATGCACATTCTAAGGCACTCACTACAATCTAAGAAGAGAATAAACAGCTCATTGCCGACAATATGAGGTTGACCACTATAGAAAAATAGAAAACATCTTAGAAGAATGCACCCACCAATGAAGAGAACAACTGATGAGAATCAACCAATACATGAGCCACCTCACAAGAGAAAATAGAACCCTCGCAATGGAGGATGTATGTGTAATTCATAAAAAATCAGCAATTGAAATCAATGTGTGGCAGAACAATGCAAGGAAACACGAAAAGCTCATGGAACACTTCCATGATCAAGTGAAAATGTACAAGCAAGTCAATCAAAAAGAGATCCAGATGACCAAAGCCATAATCAACTCCATATCATCACAAAATCCTAATTGGTAATCCATCTTAGATAGCTATGCCCATGTTCACCAAGCAAAAGTGAAGAATAAAGACATGCAAATCAAAGACCTAAAAGAGTACATGGGGTTAGCTAACCTTCGTTATGCTAACTTAGCCATGTTAATAGCAAGAAGGCAACAGCAAGTAGCAACCACATATGCCATGTACCAAAAAGAGTTTGCAGACTGAAAATATGTTTTACAAAAACTCCAAGTGGTAAAATCTGAATTAGAAGTAGTCAAGGCTAGCTACCAAGGACAAAAAGATGTCACACCAAACCTAGCTAGAAGGTTATTTGATTATCATGAATTACATGAGAAGGCTAAAGCATTTAAAGAGGAGAGGAGATAGTTTGTAGCCTAGTATGTTAAGGCTAATCAAATGTTTCTACAACTTTTGTACCCATGGGATGTACCTGCTCCATCACACATTGCACAACAAGCATGGACAATACATGACCTACGAACGGAGGAGGAAAAACTTCAAGCACTCTTAAATTGATATAAGTTCTATAGGCTTGGCTACAAGGGGAAGTAATTGATGGAGAAGCCATCGCCACCAGGAACTACCTAGACTACATTAAGCTTCACCAAATTTTGTATTTTTTTTTGTCAAAATTTTCATGTCATGTCTTGTGTAATTTTTTTGTAAAACACCACTGCAGCATTCGAAGAGTCATGTATATAATAGTCAGTGTCATGTGAATCTACCTCCCAATTTTGTAAGGAAATCTATTCTCATTTTGTTTTAACTCAAGGACAAGTTTTCAATCAATCATGGGGGTATGATAAATCACAATTTTCACTGGCTATGATATATGGCATCCAATAGTAGATCCCTGATATTGGGGCATAAGCTTCAATGTCAAATATCTAATATCGCTCCACATGTGCCTGCCTATAAATAAGACACTTAGACGCATGGTCAAATAACTTTTCATTTTATCCTTAGGTAGACTCTTGCAATTTGTTTTCATAGCTTTAGCAATAAAGAGTGAATGCCCACAATGTGATGTTGAGCAATCGTCCAGAGTCTTTATTCGAGTGAAGTGTACTTGGGCATAGTTCATGAAAAGAATAAAGATCGAGATTGTTTTCATCATTTCAACATCCACTTAGCTTTATTGTTTTACTTAGCATAATTCTTACTATTTCCTAGTTTAATTAGTTACATTTCTAAGTACTTTACTTTCCTTGTTCATAGTAAAGCAAAATGAGTACGACTAGTTTCAAGCATTAAGTGTAATCATTTGGTAACATAGTAATGGTTTCACTTGATTCACTCAATAGTGAACTCACTTGGTAATCCTAGTAATGGTTACATGAGCCCAAGATGTATACCGTAAGGTATGAACAATTGCTCATCACTTTAGGCTAGAGTAGATTGTTTTACCATTTTTCTTAGACTTAGAATCATTTCCACACTTTACCATCATAGCTAGGAGGTATGGCCTACCAACATCAATATATCATACACCTCACTGAGAGCTAAACCATATGCATAGATTATACTAGCTCCACCTGGGAAGACAACGATTCTGAACTTTAACCAATTACTAGCATAATCACATTGCCTTGTCCATAGAATTCAAATAGGCTATGTGTGAACACTCATATCTCATATGGTTGGGTGTTGGACTACTCCACTACTCATTAGATGTTTAAGTTAAGCCTTGTTTGTGTAGCATAGAACTCAAAGATAACCAAATGCATAACTAGATAGTAATTAGAGTCTTCAAGTTGGATGAATCTAAATATGGGAATGCACTGCTCCATGACATGAGCAAAGTTGTTGAAACCTATATATTTTTTATCCCCAGTGATTACTTAAAGCCTATTATAAATTCAATGATCTTGTTTGGTGGAAACACAGTAGAGGATTAGGATTACTTCCAACCACATCTATTGGTGTTGCGTATGAAATAAAACTTGAATGTTTTCTTGAAATAAGGGCTAATCTATTTTTCCTTTTTTAACTCCAAAGTTACATATAAGATTATTACCAAGAAAGATTTTATTAATAAAACTTGGAAAATTCTATTATTACTACACTTTTCAATGAGGAGAATGGAAGATATTTGGAGAGTTCCTACATTTTCAAAAATTCATACTTTTTCATGGTGTCTTATTCATCAAGGTCTTCCTATTGGCACTCATCTTCAACATACAGGAATTTCTTCTCCTCAATGCCCTTTTTGTGGAAGTGAAGACTTATTTTCTCATGTTTTTTTAAGTGTCCTATTGCACTCCATGCTTGGAAATGGATATAAAAAAAATTGGTAACACTATTCAACAAAGCATCAATGATATCATTATTGGTGATCCATTTGCTTTGTCTACATCCTTTCTTTGCATTTGGAACTATTTATAGCCCATTGTCTTCTATTCTATTTAAAAGCTTCAAAATGTTGTTATTTAACAACAATTAGAGCATAACTATGATCTTTCTTAAAGAGTTAAATATCAAAATCTCAAAGATATTGCTTTTCAATTACAACTTCAAGTAAAAAAAAACTTCTAGTGAAATATAAACAATTAATTTATTTCCTACAATATTAATTTTTTTTTGTTTTGGTAACTCAAGGATGGAAAGTTTTCAATTTTCAATGATATTTTTTATTTTTATTTTATTGAAGCTTTCTCTTGTGTTTAGAGAGAATTTTTTTCTTCTTTTTACAAGAAACTCTTTACTAAGAAGTGAAAACCCATGAGGGTGATTTTGAACAAGGGCAAAGCTTAATCCTTTCCTACCTTAGAGGAGAGGCTTTTCAAGTTTGGTTGTAAAAATGAAAGCCTAAAAAGGCATCCCCAAAATCAGCAAGCTTTTTTCTTAAACTCTTTTTTTGTTGATCTGATGTACTTTGAATATTTTTAGCTTTTTAAGTGATGGGAAGTGTGAGCCAATGTTAGCCATAACCTTAGCTACACTAGTCTTAAGGTATCTTAGTATTACTAAAGATAGGTGATTTGCAATTGATGCATCAATTCTTAGAATTATAAGTAGTAGTAAAGTCTCATCTCATCAACTTGTCATGACTAATAAGGGAAGGAGGTACGTAGGCCCTATAATCAATCCACCCACTATTATAATGAGTCATATCCTTATTAATTACTAGTAGCACTATGTTTTAAGAAGATTGGAAGAAAAAACTTTGTATTAAATTTAGAAGGTGATTATTAGGGGTCCTACCCACCACTTGGAATGATGGTAAGGTGTTTGTTTCCTAAGTTGTAAGACATAGATTTGAGCCTAGATGCAACCACTGAAATATGCTAGGCTTTTGCTTATACATCATCCTCCCAGAACCCCACCTTGGCAAGATGAGCATTGAGCCTATCGATAATGATGCTTCTTTTATCAAGGGTTCTACATAAGGCATGTGCTTATCAAACTGTAGGACTTGCATTTGAGCTTGGGCACAATGACTCAAAGAGAGGCCACACTTTTCCTCATCCACTAACTTCGCTCAACTGCCAAGATGAGTATTAAGCCTATGTGAGGTAACCTTTTAGCAAGAGAATGAAATTATCATTACTATACCTAGTTGAACAATTAGATTCCTCCATTCCTAGAATAGGCTCACAATATTTAAGAAACCCAAAGTAAATGTCAAATTCACTCCATTTCATGTTTGAATTTTTCATTCAAAAGTAGACATAAAAGCAATATCATTCACATAAAGAGATATCATAATGAATTCATCATCTTCATGCTAATAATATAAATAGGCTCAAAAATATAGCATTTATAATCATTTTTTTAAAAAAAATCATTAATTCTATGATACCAAGCTCTAAGAACTTGTTTTAGGGGGGTTTTAAGGAGGGTGCTTGAATTCTAAACATATTTTTAACAATATTTACCCCCAATACATATAATCAAAGCTTCAAAAGAAAAAACTATGATTGTCTTAGGGAAAGATAAAACTACAAATTGGTAAGGTTGAGATGGAATGAATCTAGTGCTTCTCTAGTGATTTTTCTCCAATGGATTTCATCTCTAAAATTCCTATATGAGTGATCGTAAATTGCTCTCAAATTCTTAAACCAATGCAAAAACTTCTTATTTTTTTTGGTTGATAAAGGGCTTTAACAAATACCCAAAAAAAAGTTGCGACATAAGATCAATAGGATGACCTGTATGTGTTAGATCAACGAAAGCCTAACCCCTTTGAGTGGTTTCACCCAAACTCAAAGCCATGTCCTCAACTTGAGAAACAAGCACCTTACCATCACTCCAAATGACGGTCCCTACCTTCCTCTCCTCCAAAGTTAGTAATTCACCAAAGCTTTTTGTTATAATATTATATACTTTCGCATTTTTAAGTTCAAACATAAATATTGAAAATGACACAAATATTGTTAGAACTAAAACCATCCTCTCAAGTAATAATTAATTTTCATCTTTTGATTTTTTAAAACATTTATAAACCTATGTATCCAAGTAAACATCCTTAAAATTGAAGATGTTCCTTTTTTATATGATTTTTGGTGCTTTCTACTCATTGATTAAGTTCCTTTCCTTATTGTTTTTGTTGCTTTCTACTCATTAATTAAGGTTGTATGTACCCTAAAGTTGTTCTTCTTTTTTTAAGTATTACCACTAGGGTTACACCCCATTGTTAAAAACTTGTTTGAGGCCATAGCAAGCTTTGTTCGACTTAACAACCTTTTGTCCTTCAATTTCAAAACCTTAAACCTGCAAAAATAAACTTCTTCCATTGAGCCATTAATAGAGGCAGAATTCACATCATTTGATATGGGTAGCTTAGACTCTCCTTATGTGCAAAGCCATTAAGGCAAGGGCACCAGACACAATTCACAATTCATAGCCAGTACCATTTGTCAGAGCCATGGCCACCCAGATAAGTTAGCGATTTCAGGGACGGTTCTCTCTTATAGTTGCTTCAGAGTCCAACTTGTGTTTGTCATGGCAGAAATGAAAGATTGAAACGTAAATATGCAGAAATGAAAGATTGAAACGTAAATATGCAGAAATGAAAGATTGAAACGTAAATATGCAGAAATGAAAGATTGAAACGTAAATATGCAGAAATGAAAGATTGAAACGTAAATATGCAGAAATGAAAGATTGAAACGTAAATATGCAGAAATGAAAGATTGAAACGTAAATATGCAGAAATGAAAGATTGAAACGTAAATATGCAGAAATGAAAGATTGAAACGTAAATATGCAGAAATGAAAGATTGAAACGTAAATATGCAGAAATGAAAGATTGAAACGTAAATATGCAGAAATGAAAGATTGAAACGTAAATATGCAGAAATGAAAGATTGAAACGTAAATATGCAGAAATGAAAGATTGAAACGTAAATATGCAGAAATGAAAGATTGAAACGTAAATATGCAGAAATGAAAGATTGAAACGTAAATATGCAGAAATGAAAGATTGAAACGTAAATATGCAGAAATGAAAGATTGAAACGTAAATATGCAGAAATGAAAGATTGAAACGTAAATATGCAGAAATGAAAGATTGAAACGTAAATATGCAGAAATGAAAGATTGAAACGTAAATATAGAAAATTATTTACCAAACATTTATCAATCATCAATTTACTTTTATACATTACGTTTTTATATATTGTATTTAACAAAACTCGATAACAAACCAGTAATAAACTTCCGTCCGAGTTCATTTGCTTTGTATTTATTCTCCATTTTGTCAGTGATTATCCATCACGTTGGAATAAATTCTCATCAAATTTTAGGAGCTATAAGGAACGTGGATGGAATATGGCTCCAGCTGCATTCCATATTGTCAATCTTGTTTTATATCAAACTTTCTTACTGTTCATTACCATAGCTTGTTGCTCCTACTCATAAAGCCAAATGTCCACAAAAAAGGATGGATTAAAATTAGGTGTACTTCAAGTGTTCCAGTTAAAGCCATGGGGTCAGTCGTTGATACCATGATACATCATCAAAATAAACGATATAACCAGGTACAAGCTTTTTGATGAGAGAACACAAATTTCTTCTAAACATGCTAATCAAAATCAGTTTCATTTTCATAAACAAATATAAATAAATAACGGTACCCAAGCATTACAAAAAACATCTTGTGATGTCTTCCATGAGATCACAAGGTTCTACTCAGAGAGTCAACAAAACAAGCTGCTCTCAGATCTCAGACCGGGAATCCAAACAAAATCAGTATGGGTTCGGATTAACCGGATGTCATTTCAGTGGCAACTGCTGCAGTCTTACCTGAAAGTAATGATCTTAATCAAAAGTAATTACTTATCCATCTGGTCAAGGATTGTAATGGATAACAAGTCATCATTTGAGGACCCAAACTGGAAGATTTCTAACGTATCTCCGTGCTTTAAACTCTATTAGCAGATCATACAACGGCAAGCATGCCCATAATACAATCATGGTTGAAAAAAAAAATCGCATGCGCTATTTGAAACATAATGCCCTTGAACTCCTTTGAACGGATGTTCTTCAGTAAATAATCAGCTTCTGTATGAAAGCAAAATTTTCAAGTGGAGCTAATGTAAAGGATATGTAAACTCTGAGATACAATTCAGTAAATCTAGAAGAAGCCATTTAATTCCTCCAAAATATGTTCTTTCCTCAAATACTTGACTTCAGATCTGTATTAAAGGAAAATCAACAGAGTTCAACAAATGTGAAAAAAGGATTCACAAAATAAGACATACAAAATCAGCAGGTCTAGAAAATTATGAAACTGAAACTAAAATTTTTGCTTATGTCCACTGAGACCCTTTGGATCTATCAAACCAGTTTCAGAATTACTTTTAAAGAATTTCTTTTTTACAAAACTTATAACTCAGTGCTATCCAGTAAAATGAAACCTGTGACCTGGGGTTAGCAGGTCAAGACCCTCACCACGGCTAACATTATAATGAAACAATCATGCATATAATTCTTTTTGAACATTAGCCAAAAAATCCTGACAAGAACTTACATTAACTACCTCTACTTCAAATTTTCAATTTACTGCTTCAAATAATAATAAATAAAATATGAAAATCTTTAAAAATAGCAAGAAATGCAACTAGACAACTATGCAGTTACAATTTAATAGATTACTGACAAGCAGTAACCCCACTATCTCTAATCCCAACAAGTGAAAAGGGAGGGTTGGTGTTAGGTTGGCGTCTACTTGTAAAACACCTACCATTAAGAAATGGATGAGTTCTTTATTGCACATTCCTTATGCTAGAGCATTTCCTAAATGTAAAGTGCAGTGGTAGAAGGGCCCAGTTGCAATAAGAAATTACAAGGGCTTCCTAGGACATCCCCAGGAAGTGAAATGCAACAAAGCCAATTGTTGTGTTAAATATACAAAGCTTCCCACATATCTTGAATTGGTGTAGATAAAGAAGCTTGCCCAACATAAGACCTAGCAGAGGCATTTGCAACTTAGGATGGCTTCATGGAACGTAGACATATTAACAGAGATGAGTAATGAAATTATGGACTTGATAAAAAGGAGAAGAGTCAACATAAGATAGTGAAAGGGAGAGAAAGCAAAGGACATTGATAAGGGCTTTAAATTCTTCTATCATGGTGTGAAACACAACTTCAGACATGTAGTAAGGATAGTGGTTAATCAACAAATGAAGAATAAAGTGAGAGAAATTACTCAAACAGGTGATACGGTCATGAGAATCAGGATTATTTTGAAAACAAGTTACTGATATCGTGGGCGTTTATGCATCTCAAGTTGGCTTGGATGATCATGTTAACACAGTTTGGGATTCTTTGAATGGGCTTATGCAACAAATCCTAGAGCACTTTACATTATGGTCAGAAAAGAGATTGGAAAGCTTGTAACCATTGCAAAGATATTCCAGGAGAAAGACTTACAACCCAACAGAATTATGGTTACAAATTTGGCTGTTGAGAGTTTTTTTCAATGAAAACAATAGGAAAGGTATGCCTAGTATTGAATGATAAAATCTTAAGAAAGAAAAAGTTACTCAAATGAAGGAGAGATTGATAATAGAACCTTGGGATTTGAACATAAATGCCAATGATATTTCAAGTTATATGAAAAGTTGTATCTAAAGGATAAGAAAAGACATCCTTGGGGTTTCAATAGGAAATAAGTACATCCAAAAGAAAAACTAGTGGTGGAGTAAGAAAGTACCCAAAAAAGAGTTTTAAAAAATAGTCAAAGACAGAGTGTTTCAAGGATTGGCAACAGAGTAGGAGACAATATGACTTCGAAAGATGAAAGATAGCAAAGAATGTAACAAAGAAGACCAAGCAAGACCAAACCTAGTACTTTTGATATCCTCTTTGAGAGGCTAAGAATTGAAGGTGAGAAATTGATTTAAAAGTTGGCTAAGACATGAAACAAAAGGAGCAAAGACATTGACATATCAAATGTAGCAAGTCAGATGACCATAAAAAATATTATTGCTTGTAGAAATTCTGCTACAACATGCAAAGCTGATTATTGGATCAGAATATAGTAGCAGCTTAACATATGACTCCTAGAAAGAGACCTTTTTTACAGACTGAAAAAAATGTATTCTGGATCAGCTAGAATGACATACAACTTCACATCCAATTAAAAGAATCAAAATCATGCCAATCAAACCTTCTAATGAAGCAAAGAAACTCCAAATAAGGAATGTCCTATATATCCCCAATCTGAAATTATTATCATTAAGTGCACTGGTTAGAAAGGGTTTTGACATAAGCATGCTGGTAAAGGGTGGGAAGGTAGATGTAATAAAGAACACCATCAAGTACCTCATAAGGCAGCTAGAATGCAAGATCATGTATTTGAATGGTAGAGCACTGAATGATCATGAAGGACATGCTGTGTAATAGAAGTTTCTGGATGATGCATATCATTGCATGTAGTTGAGATATAAAATCCATCAAAGCTATGTCAGGAAGCACTTTAACATGGTACACTGGGACATTTTCCTCTGAAAAGGATCCGCAAACTCAAGCATGTTTCAAAGGATCTCAAATGAAGACTCTACAATGTGAGGCCTCCAATTGTTGATTATAGTCTAAAAATGTTTCTCATGCCTAGGGACCTTAGTCTTTGTCATGTTTCATGATTAGTTTTTAAACTTTATGTTTTTAAGTTGAGAAGTTAGTAGTTTTAAAGTTGATACTCATGTTAAAATTCGAAATATTGTCTTTTGTTTAAAGCAATGTTTGAACAATCCAAGTACTTTTCCTCAAAAGGAAAGAGGGGCCAATGAGCCTTCATGTTGTAATGCTGGCAAATGTGGAAAAATCCTCAGCCCCTCTCCTATAAGATGGCTATGAAAGCTCATGTGAGTCTTTTAATGGATGTGTTGTGATTCAAGGTGAATAGAAAAAGCAAACGCTGAAATTTCTTAGGCTCTAATATCCCTTTTTTCTCACATTCTCACAACCATTTCTCTCAAGCTTTCACATAAATTTTCAGATTCTCACATGTTTTATTTCATGTTCTCACCCATTTTGACGTACAATGAGCTTGCCCGTTATGTATTAAGAATAATTTCATTTGTTGGAATGCATTTCTTTGTAGTTGAAGCAAAATTGCAGAAAAATTTTGCAAGGATACGTGATTGCAAGCTAGTGGTGTGCACTTAAGGATAGAAAGATGTCCAGATGAACCTAGGATTAATTAAGTTATTTTACCCATTGCAAGTGATTTCTTGGTTCTTCACGCTGATTAGGTCTTGGTATGCACACATTAAAATTTCAAGTTGTCAGCCAACTCTCCTGTCTCGACCGTCATGATGATTGTGCATTAAAAATGCACAAAGAAACTGATTTGTCAACAATTAAGTTATTCTCTAGATTCTCTAAAGCTTTCTATTCATGAAACAGCGCCCGTAGACCCTAAATTTTGGATCAGCTAAGGATTCAAATCCATCGGAACTCAAGTTATTAAGGAAACAATAGAAGCACAGTCTGTTCAACACGTGAGTTAATTTTCACCTACTGTACATTTGTTTCCATCTCATTTCCTTGGATGCTATCATAACGAACACTAATGCAAGTAGCCAGAAGAAATGGCACATCCCACCCAGCATAATCATAAACAGATAATAAAGCAAGGCTGCTTCTCAGACCCACAATTGGAGAGAAATTTTGCACAGGCAGTGGATTAACACTGTCAATAGAACCTTTTCTAAATGAAGAATGATGTTTCACCGATATGATGCCTCGCAAGCCTTTCTCCTAGATACATTTATTAAGGCATCTGCAAATCCACATTTTATTTTCTATAACGATTAAGAGTGATTGATAGCATAAGTTAAAAAGCACATGCATTTAAGCCCAACATCATAATAATGTCCACTGGAAAATTTTCACAATGCATTAACTTTAAGCAAATGGGAAATAAGCACAGACCTTCTAGTACAGAATTTATTGCAGTATTTGGAATGTGTACACCAACAATACGTCGATCATCAGATGTTTCCAATCTTACAACTCGTAATCGTCTATGAGCTTGGCGGACCTGAACAGAAATTATAATGTGAATGTCCATCCGAAGTAAAAAGCATCTCTACATAAGACCAGGGCTGAAAAACCAGTATATTCATATACCTTGTATATTTGAAAATCTATGAACAGGAATAGATGAATAAAATTTCAGAATAAATTTAAATATATAATGTTAAAAGGCCAAAAGCTCATCTTCTGATCACGTTAATAATAATAAACCAATGCCTACGAACCATAAAGGAGTCATTTATAATACCTGCATGGACAGCGCCTTCTCAATCTTGCTCCAAACAGGAAGAATCAGACCACCAAGTACATGTATCTCCAGGATTCTCTTACCAATGGAACAAATAGCACCCACCTTGCAGTTTGGTCCATGCATGCACTATATACATAATCCAAAAACCACAAAGAACTTTTAACTGTACGTATTGCAAAATTCGGTATACCTTGGCATGTTGTAAAAAAGTTTTTACCATAGCAAATCATGATACAGCGTGATATATTAAAGAAACAACATTAATATCAGATGCGCAAGTACTAAATATTAAATTTAATATTCAACATACAACTGCAATCTAATATCAAGCATATCCACAGTGCACATCCTAAGTACACACATTCTAAACAGTATTATTTCCTAACACGTATTAATAAGAGGTGACAGGATTATTAAAAAAACTAGGATGTTTAAAAGACTCATCAGCAAACAGGTATTTACTATTTAAGCACGGCTATGCATATAAGTCTCCGTTATTGAATTGTCACTGGCACGTGTCAATGCTAAAAATAGTGGAAGAGAAAGATCATGGAAGTGTAAACATTTTTAACGTACAGAGATAGTAGAAAGTGCTGTCATTGTAGGGGTTACATCACAATAAATTGTATTTCATGTCTAGATCTTGGAATGAGAAAACAAAAACAAAAGGAAAGCAATAGGAACACAGCAGCATTTGAAGCAGCTTTCTTGAAGCATATTCAAGTGGATAAAAACAATATAATATAATTAGCTACATCAGTTTACAGTTATCTCTTCGACAACATTTATGCACGACATTTGCGAGCTACAAGGCATTCTTACATTAATAATAGTTCACCGTAGTAAAATATGTTTGGAGACCTTCAATTAAGTTTAAATCCTATACTATTACATTAAGAATGCCACATTTACAAGTCAAATGATACTGTTTAGAACAACATATCATAATAATACTTGCAAGACAACTTAAAAATAGACTCTAATTGGGCAGTTAAACTTGGACTTGGTAAATTTCAACTGAAATTTGGATTTTCCATCAACGAACTTTGGTATCCAAACTAGAAAAAGACCTGCCTAGCACTCTAAAAGAACTTGAGATTGCTCATGTTATGCTCCAAAGTTGGGAATCACTATTAGGCTGATAACATTGATCTATGCAAAACAAAGCAGATACATGCCAACCAAAAATGAAGCAACCATGAGTAACTCCACTGGCAATTCGCTGGTTTGTAACCAATAAGTTGCATGTTGAAGCAACAATAAAGGCACTATAATTGTGAGAGAGGTAGCAGGGTTGGTGGTGGCCTGCTACCTCCTCCATGGTTCGGGAGCTGTGGGGTTGCAAGGAGTTCTCCCCTCCTTGTGTCTTCAAAAACATACTAGCATGGCAGTTCCATGCATTAGTAAGAGGAGAATATGACCTTCTTCATTACCCTACTTGGTAAGACCTTGCCTAGGAGGGTTGCATAGTTCAACTCTGCATTGAGGTGTAAACCAGGTGTGCCATGGCCCGTGCTATGGGATGTTGTGTGCACAACACGTGGTGATAAATCTACAGGGCTCAACTGGTAGTCCCCATGGTGTCCACGTGAGTGGAGCAAGGGAGTGCTATCTAGCTTTTATTAGTTATACACACTTGAATTATCAAAAACACTACCCAAGTTGCATGCTAACACTAATGGATTGTTTGTTGGCATGTGTTTTAGTAATAATGATTGCTGAGGCATATTCCTCTTGAGTTCTGTCCCAAATCTGAACCTGTTTGAGGGACTCTTGGGGTGCCAAACAACGTGTCAGGGACAACATTGTTGCAGATGGTATCAAAGCCTCACAGTTTTTGTCAGTTGAAACATAATTAATAAAGGGGTATAGAAGGCTTGTGGTTTGTGAGGTTTCCATTTTTCAACTTTTACTAACCACTCCTTTGTGGATGGCCTTGTGGAAGGTTCCTTTAGTTAAGATGGAGCCAGGGGGTCCTAGCAAAATGGTTGAGGACTAGGCTAACCCAGAGGTCAAGGTAGAATTTGGCCAAGATGAGGCCAGGTTTCAAAATCTTTGGGACCTAGTTAAGGTGGTAGATGAGGCCTTAGCCAACCCTAGGCCTAACAATGCGAATGTGATCCATTATGTCCTTAAAGAAATGGACTTGCCACAGGACAATATGGACCTTCACTCTATGGACCAGATGAAAGTGGCAGAGGCTAAGATCTCAATCCTTGAAGGTCATTTGGATCGTATGCTGAGCCTCTATAAGGATCTCTTTGGGTTTTTTCAGCTGGCTCAAACAAAGACATCTTCAGTTGATGACATGATTGCTCAAGTAAAGGTTATGAAGGATGCCTTGGTTGAGGTGAACCAGGAGGTGTCCGTTTTGAAAATTGAAAATGTCATCCTAAAGTCCTCCCTAGCAAGATGCCTAGCGCAAGAGCTTGTGGTAGTGGCTCGAATCAAAGCAAGAGAACCAAGATCCTATGATGGCAAGAGAAGCGATGCCAAAATAGATACCTTCCTCTATGATGTGGAGATGTATTTGTCTACTAGGGATGTCCTTGTGGCCCAGAAGGTCTCTACTACATCTCAGTACCTCACAGGTAGTGCTAAGCTATGGTGGCTTAGCCTTCTCCATGCCAAAGAGAAGGGTACTACCATTGAGGCAGTAGACACCTAGGACAAATTCAAGGGAGCGTTGATCAACAATTCTATCAAGGGAACTTAGAGTGGGTAGCCCAAACCAAGCTTGAGGCCTTAAAATACTTGGGCAATCTTGAAAACTTCATTAATGCTTTCCAAGAGCTTATGTTACGGATTCCCAACATGGGAGATCGAGGTCATTTCTTCAAGTTTGTGAATGTGTTGCAACCTTGGGTGCAAATGGAACTATGCTGACAAGGTATCAACATTCTCACTGGGGCTATTGAAACGGCTAGTACCTTCCTCAATTTTAAGGCTACAATGCCGAATAAGGGCAAACCAGGAAAGGGAAAGCAAGGCACCCTCACACTCTCAGAAAACAGAGGTGGGCTCCACTAAAGGATGGAATGGTTTTAAATCGATTTAGCAAGAAAGTTGCCCTACAGGTAGCCCTCCAAGAAACCAAGGCTCCTAGCTGAAGCGTAAAGATACAGGGAGCAAATGGCAACTTGGGGTCAAGAAAAACCAATTCTCCAGAGGGTCCTTTAATGGACCAATTCAATGTTTCTTGTGTCATAGTAATCACCTAGCAAGAACTTTCCCTTTAAGCTCAGAAAGGGTTGAGAACCATGCACAAACAAGCTCCAAGGAAGCAATTGATGGCTCTTGAGCACTATCCGAATCCATGCCTTCAGACTACATATGGTAGCACCTCAATGGAACAATGTAGATTAGCTGTTATGATGAAGTTATCTAATATGGTCACATACAAGTTAGAAGCCGAAAGATCCCAAAATGTGAATCCCGATAAGTTGCACCCAATCTAATTGGCCCTATTCATTGTGAGATCAAGATAGGTTAGTGCCTTGATTGATAATGGTGCTAGTCACACTTATATGATCTCATCCATGGCAAGAGGCTTGCAACTAGAAGTGGAACCGGTTCAAGCTTCTTGTAGACTTGAAAAGTTCTGACCACTTTGATGTATCGATGTCAGCCGAAATGTTCCCATTCAAGTGGGCTCTTAGCAAGGGGCTCTTGATTTCTCAATTTTGGATATGGATTCCTTTGATATTGGGGCAAGAGTTCTTACGTAAAGCCAAAGTTTTCACTACACCACATTTAGATATAATTTTCATATCACATGAGAGCTTGCCTTGCCTAATTTAGACTCATGGGGCACAAATAGAAAAGGATAAGGGGTCTAGCCCCCAAATTGTTTCAGCTATGGTGATGAAATGTTTGGCAAGAGATCCCACGTGAAAATTCCTCCTGGCCATGCAAACTAGCAATCCTACCAAGGCTAGTGAGCCTCAAATATGTACTAATCAACTGATAGCTAAGGAGATTGACCGCTTATGTGACATAATACCACAAGAACTACCAGGAAGTCTGCCGCCACGAAGGGTGGGTAGATGATAAAATAGAGTTGCTACTAGGCATCGATCCACCTATTCAAAGGTCATATAAGCTAATAGGGCCAAAGTTGAAAGAGCTTAAGAGACATCTTGAGAGTTTAATTTCCAAGGGGTTGATTCATCCCTCAAAATCCCCTTATGGCACTCCTGTGTTGTTTGTCACCAAGGAGGACAAGATGATGCGTCTCTATTGCAACTACAAGCTACTAAATAAGTACACCATAAAAAACAAGCATCTAGTGCCACTGATCTTTGACCTATTTAATCAACTAGCAAGGGCATGTTATTTTACTCAGTTAGACCTTCACCAAGGGTATTATCAAGTCTACATTGCAGAGGGTGATGAGGAGAAAACTGCATGTGTGATTAGATATGGGTCGTATGAATGGACCATGATGCCCTTCGGGCTTTGTAATGCACCTACCACATTTTGTACTCTCATGAATGAGATATTCTGACCATTTCTTGATAAGTTTGTAGTCGTCTATCTTGACAATATCTTAATATACAGCAAGACCATAGAGGAGCATGCTCTCCACTTGTAGCTAGTCCTCAAAAAACTATGGGAAAATCAATTGTACATTAAGAAAGAAAAGTGTGAATTCTACTATACAGAGCTGAAATTTTGAGGACACCTTGTGGGGCATGTACAAATTAAGCCAAATCCCAAAAAGTCGAGGCTATACACCAATGCCCTGCTCCAACTAATGTTCATGAGGTTCAACAATTCATGGGGATAGCCAACTTCTATCATAGATTTATCAAAAATTTCTCAGGTATTGATGCTCCCCTTACAAATTTACAGAAGAAATAAGTCACATGGCACTAGGATGTAGATTGTCAGCATGCCTTTGACAAAATCAAAGAGGCCTTAACCTCACATCCTATATTAGCCTTGCTAGAATTCTCAAAAACCGTTGGAGGTTCATACCGATGCTAGCAAGGATGCAATCGGTGGGGTGTTGCTACAAGAGGACCATCCTATCACCTATGAGTCTTGAAAGCTAAACCAAGTAAAGCAAAAATGGCTTGTCCACAAAAAGGAAATGTTTGCCATTGTCCATTGCTTAAGATTGTGGAGGCATTACTTGCTAGAGAGTCATGTCCATGTGAAGACTAATAATTTGGCTACCAACTATCTGCTCAACCAAACTAAGCCTTCATCACAAGCCTACCAAATGTGCAAGGCCTTCGCAGCATCATTGTGGTGGTGGACAAGTTTTCTAAGTTCGCCATATTTATTCCCTATCCATCACAATGTTCAGCTGAGGATATGGTAGCATATTACTTTGATAGTGTGGTCCGGTATTTTGGGCTACCAATGAGTATAGTGTCAAATCGTGATTCTAGATTTACAAGTGCCTTTTGGCAGGCCTTGTTTGGCATGATGAGAACCACCCTCAAATTATCGACTAGTTTCCATCTACAAACATATGGACAAACAGAGCATATGAATCATATACTTGAGGAGTACCTCCGAAATTATGTCCATAGTGACTAGAAAAACTACCCTATTCTGTTGGGGGTTGCTCAACTGAGCTACAACATCCTGGAGTCATCAACTACAAGGTTTTCTCCCGCAGAATTGGTAATGGAGAGGCAGTCCATTACTCCACATATGGTTTCTCCCTCTTTGTAGGGACAACATCCCTCGGCTGATGAGTTCTTGCAAGTGTGGTTCAAACATGTTAAAACTACAATGGATTATCTAGAGAGGGCAGTCAAGTGCATGAAAATGTACGTAGACTGACCCCATGATTTCAAGATGGGAGATTGAATCCTCCTGAAATTGGACCCTCACCAATTTAAGCCAAAATAGGGAACCACATCCAAGCTGATGAGGCAGTATGATGGTCCCTTCTAGATCATCGATAAGATTAATCCTATAATGTACAAATTTCAGCTGCCTATCAATATGGACAAGGTCCATCTAGTTTTTCACATCAACATACTGAAGTCATTGCCTAAAGGGTTTCTTTATCCTAAAAGAAATCTCTCAATCCAAGAATGGCCTTGTATACAATCTATACAAGGTAAGAGAGCTAACTGCATTAGAAACTTCCAAACCACTAGGCATGGTCCTCAAATGAAAGTGGAACTTCTTGTCCACTGGAAAGACCATCCAAACTCAAATGACAGTTGCGAACCGCTAGAGCATTTGAGGTCCCAGGAACACTTAATCCTGGACTTCTGTAAGGAGCAAGCAATCAATCTCCCACTATGGCTACTTCGATAATGGGTAGGAAATCCCCCTACAAAAAAAAATCTTCCAGAAAGATGAGGACTGGATAGGCCAGCAAAGGCGCAGCACATGGTGACTCCTAGGATCCAATGGTGGGTTCATGTGATGGCACCACAAGCAGGGGGATGCCTAGAGCTTTTTGAAGAACTCTATACGCAATGGATCTTAAGCTTCACATAGGTAGGAGACTATGTTGATCTTGAGACCCCTTGACCTTTGGGAATAAGTGAGTCAAGGGATGCCTTGGACTCAAAAATTTCATAGGTCAATGTGTTCTATCATGTCGCTACAACAAACCACTAGGAGCCCTCCTGAAGTCCCTAGCTAGCCTATTCGACAAGTTTATCAAATTTGACGCCTCTACGACGTCAATGGACCAAATGGGGTATGCCCACTTCTGCATTTAGAGGTCTTTGGGGTTAGAGGATAGGGTGAGCGAAGTCGTCCTGGAAATGGCCACAAGGAAAAAACAATCAAAGTTCGATTTGAAAACCTGCCAAAGGCCCAGGAGGAAACCACACCTGGGGGTGCAAGATGTGTGGGAAAGGGCATCCAACTACAGAGTGTCAAGTTCAGCTGCAGGACACTCAACTAGGATCGAACCTAGTGGGCCGAAAAGGTCGGATCTTAAAGCCATGACAGCTGATGAATGGTGGGCGAACCCATTACCCACAGCCTGCTACAAAGGAGGGGGGTGGTCAAGATTTGCGGGTGGGAACTACGAAGCCCCACACTGATAAGGGCATGGAGGACAAATAGCCGACAAAGGGTCAAGAAGATGGAAAACCGCCTCAAGTTGGAAAACCGCCTCAAGTTGGGC